>JAOTQJ010200037.1:0-20149 GCA_025642045.1 Solanum sejunctum | reverse complement strand
TGCATATGCTTCTCACGACTCTACTCGTGCCGTACATAATAGTAATATCCTTCACCGGTTCCCGGGCCGGTTACTATCGTGCTACTATATATCTATGTATATTTCCCAAAGTTAGTTGGCTATGGCGGACTCGGTTTTGCCCAGTGGTCGAGTTTCGCTTAGACGATGTGATGCTATGACTGGTGCCTCATGTGATATATGATATGGGGGCGCAGCGACTTTCCTAGCCCATGTGATTATGTTTATGATGTGCGATAGAGATTTTCGGGTATTTGAACTTCTGGTGTGATGTTGTGGATGGCGTGACGTTTGGAGCCATCATTCCCCTCCGACATGCATGACTTTCATATGTTTTAAAAAGGATTTTTATTCAATACCTACTACAGGTTTGATTTATACATGGTTTCCTATTTCCTTTGGCTTATGAGTTCTATTTATATTGTGTACTTCCTACTTTACATACTTGGTACGTATTTTGTACTAACCCCCTTCTCTTTGGGGCTGCGTTTCATGCTCGCAGGTACAGAAGAGAAGGATCTGGTTCAGATGCAATGCCCCTCTTTGTTTCAGGATCCAGCTATTGGTAGCTTCTCATGTTCTATAATTGTGCTATGTATATGCACGTTCTGTTCAGCATATGTGTCTAGAGGTCTATGGATACCAGTGGGTAGTGGGTATGTGAGAGATACTTGAGCAGATGGTCTATTTTTATGTATTTGATACCTGATCAGGCGGCGAGACCGCATTACTCTATGTATGACCTGATTATTAGGCGGCAGGACCACAGCGGAGACCTTGTCGGCCCGCATTGATGTATATGTGTAAATGGATATATATATGTATATGTATTTGAATTGTTGTTTGGGTTGCTGTTGGATTCTGTGCAGGTGCGGTTAGTTGATAAAACAGAGGAAACTCTACCGAAATTTCGGTAGAATTCCTACACTTTAAGTTGTGGTTTTGCGAGTTAATGTTGGTTTAAGTGCCTTGTCGGCACGAGTCATGGTCCTAGGGTTGGGCTATGACATGTAATGATGCTATAAGTTTAACTGCCCTTGACACTCTTGATGTTTTGTGATATAGAGGATATCCCTTAGCCTTGTATCCCCTTTTTACTATTCTTATTGTTGTTTTGTTTCTTCTGCAACCAAGGATGTGTAATGGTATGTTAAGAGGCTTGAATGGGGTTCCTTTGGGTTCCCTATTCGTCATTCAATTACACACCCACCAAGTGTTTGATAAAATGTCTAATTAATGTTTCTTGAGTTGTTGAATACCTAATGCATGTCTTTTGAGTAAACTGACTTTATGATGATGAAAGTAATGTATGAATATGTTGATTGCAATTAAAGTATCTATAGTGTTACAAGTGGCCATACCATAGAAGAGGGGTATGTACCTCATCCACTTTGTCGGGTGGTGGTAATTCCATACTACAAAGATGAGGGGTATATACCTCATCCACCTTATCGTTTGGTGGCAATCCCATACTATCATAGATGAGGGTATATACCTCATCTATTTTGTCAGGTGGTGGCAATCCCGTACTACCAAATATGAGGGCTATATACCTCATCCACCTTCCAAGTAGGTGTCATTCCTTAGATTCCAAGTACTAAGTTTCTTGGTCCATGATGATGGTCTCTTCTTACACATGTAATATGTCCTATATAATCATATTTTACTATAAGCATCATTCATGCATGACATATTTCTATATGCTCATTTATTGCCTAATTATGCATTTCGATTATGTTTCCTATCTTATGTTGCATTGCATCCTACATACTTAGTACATTCAAACATACTAATACATATTCTATGCCTACATAATGCTACCATGTAGGAACCAAAGTGCTACTTGATCATCCTCCTCTTCCACGTGGCTAGTACTATCTCCTCAAAGCAAGTGTGGTGAGTCCTCAACACTAAGGATGATATCTTTTGTTCTCATGTTATGCAAAGACTTTCTTTCTTTTATTGTATGCTTTTGACTATGAGGATGAGCTCAAAATGTTGTCTTGGCCCCCGTTCAATTCTAAGTTTATAGGTATTGTTGAACAAGTTATGTAATTATGCTTGAGTATTGACTCTTTGATGGTTTATGTTACGAAAGACTTCCCTTAGTCCCTATGCCCATATTTCTAATCTTTTATTATTGGTTAATTGCTTACATAACAAAGGATATCTAATGATATGTTAAGCTGCTTATTTGGGGTCCCTTTGGGTTCCTCATTCACTGTGTCACATCTAGGCCCTGGTCTTGGGTTGTGACAAACTTGGTATCAAAGCTCTAGGTTGTTAATGGTCCTTGGCATCCAACACACCAACTCGATTAGAGTATTTTTCATGGTTGTGTTGTGCACCATAATTATGAGCAAGTGGCTATGAGGCATTTTAGAAAATATTTCCCTTCTTCTTGATCTATGTCGTGCTATAGAAGCTAGGTAAGGTTTTCCCCTAACTAATGTTCTTTTCTATGCTAGCTCATGCCTATCCCAAGAGGATGAAGAGCCTGCACTCCCAACGAAGAACTGGCTCATGAGGAGTTCTAGGATGCTATTGCCATGCTAGCTCAAACCATGACCAATCAAATCAACTAAGGGGACCAAGCCCCTCGTGGTCCTACTCCAAAGAGGTCTCTGTAGAAGTTTTGGATAGAGTGGAAGTGATAGTGATATATCTTTTGCAAGTTCACCTTGGTTTCCCATATGGCACTTTCAACTTGTTGGTTTCTTAAAAGAACCTTGACCGAAGTAACCTCTTTGTTCCTCAATCTCTTCACTAGTTTATCCAAAATTTCTTTCAAATCCTCTTTATAAGTCAAATTATCTTCAACAACACCCATAATATTAAGGGGCACAATAGCACTTGACTCACCACACACTTCTTCAATATAGACACATGGAATACTGGATGTACCATATTCATATCACTGGGTAACTCCAACTTTTAGGCCACCTTACCAATCCTCCTTAATACTTTATAAGGACCCACAAATCATGGATTCAATTTACCCTTCTTACCAAAATGAACCACACCCTTCATGGGTGAGACTTCCAAATAGACCCAATCACCAACCTAAAATTCAAGCTCCCTTCTACTCATATCGGCAAAGGACTTTTGGTGACTTTGGGCTATTTTCAATCTTTCCCTTATCAACCTTACCTGCTCTATGGCCTCCATGACAAGATCCGGACCCAACAAAGCCATCTTCCCTACCTCAAACCATCCAACTAGGGACCCATAATGTATACCATAGAGAGCCTCAAAAGGAGCCATACCAATGCTATAATAATAGCTATTATTGTAAGCAAACTCAATGAATGGAACATAATAATCCCAACTACCCTTAAACTCTAAAACACAAGATCTAAGCATATCCTCAATAGTTTGGATAGTTCTTTGGGCTTTGCCATCCTTTTGAGGGTGAAAGGCAGTACTAAGCATTACCTTGGTACCATGACCTCTTTGGAAGGGTCTCCAAAAGTGAGAAGTCAATTGAATATCATGATCCGATATGATAGACAAGGGCCCCCCATGCAATCTAACCAATTAATGAATGTAGAACCTTTCATAATCTTCAGCACCATAGGTAGTCTTAATCGGTGGGAAATAAGCCAACTTTGTCATTCTATCAACCACAACCCATTATGTTATCAAAATGTTATCTAGTCTTAGGCAACCTAGCCACAAAATCTATGTTAATTTCCTTCTACTTCTAAGTTGAAATCTCTATATCTTGGGCTAGGCTACCCGACCTTTGATGTTCGACTTTAACTTGTTGGCAATTGTGGCATCCGATACGAACTTAGAAATATCTCTCTTCACGCCACCCCACCAAAAACCTTCCCTTAAATGTCTATACATTTTAGTAGAACCGGGATGAATAGAATAGGAAGAATTATGATGCTCGTCAAGAACCTTCTTTCTCTTGTCATCAACACAAGGCACACACAATCTACCTTGGTACGTAAGGGCACCATCTCCTCCTAAGGGGAAAACCTCCACCTTACCATCTCTCACTAAGGCCTTCAATTCTAATAAGGTAGGTCAAGATCTTTCTTTGCCTTCACCCCTTCAATCAATGAAGATTTTGAGCCATCAACATCTCCAATACCACCATTATCAACCTCTTCTAACCTAACTCCTAATCTAGCCAACTGATGAACCTCCCTAGTCAATTCTTTTGAGCCATCATCAACATGTGCAAAGCTAGCCATGGACACTATAATCGAAGCATCGGCCACCATATTAGCCTTACTAGGGTGATAATGTACACTCATATCATAATCCTTAAAAAGCTCTAACCACCTTCTTTGTCTCAAGTTGAGATCTTTTTGGTTGAACAGATATTGGAGACTCTTATGATAAGTTAACACATCAACATGCACCCCATACAAGTAATGACGACAAATTTTTAAAGCAAAAACCACAGTGGCCAATTCAAGATCATGAGTAAGATAATTCTTTTCATGCACCTTGAGTTTTCTAGAGGCATAAGCTATCACTTTACCATTTTGCATCAAAACACAACCCAAACCAATTCGTGAGGCATGACAATACACAATGAACCCTTCCAACCCTTTCGATAAAGACATGATAGGAGCGGAGGCAAGCTTATGTTTCATGGTTTGGAAACTCTTTTCATACTTGTTGGTCCACAAACATTTTGCCTTCTTTTGGGTCATATTAGTTATGGGAGAAGCAATAGAAGAGAACCTATTCATAAACCTCCGGTACTAACCTACTAAGCCTATGAAATTTCTAATGTCCAATGGAGTCACAGGTCAAGGACAATTTCTAATTACCTCTGTCTTCTTAGGATCCATGTTAATACCATCACCTGATACCACACGACCTTGAAAGAAAACCCATTTAAACTAAAACTCACATTGCTCATATTTGGCACACAACTGCTCCTCCCTCAAGATTTGTAGCCCTACCCTCAAGTGATCTATATGCTCCACCTCACTATGGGAATAGATCAAGATATCATCAATAAATACCACCATAAATAAATCAAGGTAGGCTTTGAAGATCCTGTTCTTAAGATCCATGAAGATAGCCAGTGTAATAGTTAACCCAAAAGACATAGCCACAAATTTATAGTGCCCATACCTAGTCTAGAAGGCCATCTTAGGGATGCCACACACCCTCACTTTCACTTGATGATACCCTAACTGAAGATCAATCTTAGAGAAGTGACTAGCTACTTTAAGTTGGTCGAAAAGATCATCAATCCTTGGTAGAGGATACTTATTTTTTATGGTGACTCTATTAAGTTGGCGGTAGTCAATACACATCCTAAGAGAAACATCCTTCTTTTTCACAAATAAGAACAGTGCCCCCAAGGTGATTGGCTAGGCCTAATAAAACCCTTCTTTAATAAATCTCTTAATTGTTCTTTCAACTACTTCAACTCCGTTGGGGTCATACAGTAAGGGGGAATAGAAATAGGTTGAGTATCATAAAGGAGGTTTATGCCAAAATCTATTTCCCTTTCCGTAGGACACTGAGAAGGTTAATGTGTTTTCAAAATATAGCATATTTGATGTCTAAAATAAGGAATTTTTCAGTTCTTAATGCAACTTTCTATGCTTTTTAGGTTTTTTGTGTTGTTCTTGTAGAAAATATAGATTGGCATGATTTTGGAGAAAAGTTACAGATTTTACTGAAGCCTGCACATACGAGTTCACCTATGAGTCATAGGGTGATATCATAGCAAGAAATAGAGACTAAAATTAAGAAATCTGCTAAGTGGAGGTCAACCCTACGAGTCATAGGTCTCACTATGAATCGTATAGGTGTACTCGTAGCAGAAATCAGAAAGCCCAAATTTTGGATCAATAATTGAAGGCCTAGACTAAAAAAAAGCATATGAGTTGTAGCCCAAGCTACGACTCATACCAGTGGGTCGTACCAGTTGAGTCCAAGATGATAAGAACCTGATATAAGGCCTTGATTATGACTCTAGGTCACCCTATAAGTCGTACCTACAAAGGGTACCAGCTGCCAGTTGTCTTTCTTGTGTAATTTTTAGGATTATTTTGTAAACACTATAAATACCTTAAGTTAGGGTTTTATTTAGGGAGATTCGAAATTCAGCAGAAATCATCATCTTTGAATATACTCTTAAGGCAGTTTTTAGGTTTTTAGCTTAATCTATCATTTTCTATTGGAAAACTAAATTTTGGGGATTGCAAATCTTGCTTTGTGCTTATTATCAATTTATCAAGCTCGTGGTTTGGAACTTGTGGTGTCTTTAATCTTCACTGCTTTGGGTAAAATTCTCAACCAGATCTTTTACTTGCATTTTTCTCGGTTTTACCTTAGCCATGAGTGGCTAAGCATCCACAACTTGGGGCTATGAGAACCATGGGTATTTAACTTGAGATGACCTAGGTTAGTGCATTTCTATAATTGAGGTTTTGCATTTTGTCCATTTTTATTCATTATGATTGTTGTTCGGTGGTGGCCAATACCAAACCCTGCCTACTATCACGATCTCGACCAAGATAGTGACGAATAGGACAAAAAGAGATGATAGAATTCGATTGATATGTTCTCATCAAATTAACCAAACCTGACCAAGTGGAGGTTGACTGGGGCAGTAGATAACGGTTAGTTAGCATGCTATGGTTGTCGACCAAGCGCCATGGTGAAATTCGACCTTCACCTTCACAAGAGGGCTGGAAGAACCTAAGTTACCATCCTACATGTGAATTTCTAAATGTAGCTATATTATCTAGGTTAATAAAGTTAACAAACCATGGCTAACACAATTCCCAACTTGTCCCTAAAATTTTATGTTTTTCCATATCGTAGTATAGTATTTATTTTAATTTATTCTTAAAGCACAAACCCCACCCCACCCCCCACCATTTAGAGGTTTTAGTTATAGATACTAGAACTGATTGATAGCAAATTCTCGTAGTCAACCCATGTATTCGCTGTGGATTCAATCGTATCCTTTGGTTAGGTTAATTGCTGACAGTGACTACCTTCTTATTAGAGTGTAAGCATCAGTCAGAAATTATGACACCTTTGCCAGGGAATATGGCTATATTTTGACTTGATTTCACTATTAGTTAGTTTAGTGTTGATTTCTAAATTCTTTTGTATTTTACTTTAGTATTTATTTTTTTTGTTTGGTTTCACTTGCAGGGTATACTAGGTGGTATGCCCAACACAAGGAGCCAAGGCAATCCCTTAGCTCCGAATAATTTAGAGATCCATCGACTCTCTAGAAGAATGGCTAAAGTGAATGAGGATGTTACGGTTGAGGAGGATATTAATATGAATGATGATATTGGAAGAGAGGAGAATCCACCACCCTGGGATAATAGGCCACAGCTTGGGGATTTCAATGAAAATGCTTACGGATTGAACTAATACCATTTGAACCCTATGGCCATTGACTTCGCTAGTGTTATAGTCTTACCTCCATTACTAGTCGATGCTAAGTTCTTGGTGTCAAGTGGATTACTTCAAATGCTCCAAAACTATATATTATTCATAGGGCTACCCTTAGAAAATCCCCACCGTCATCTCCATAATGTGGTGTTTATTTGTAAGAGTGTCATGGGGACACAAAATCTTTCTCTTAATGTCATTTGTTTAAGAGTGTTCCTATTGTCACTGACTAGGAATACAGTTATGTGGTTGTCTGAGCTTCCTTCGGGTACAATAACAAGTTAGGCAGAGCTTCAGAGAGTATTTCTTCAAAGATATTTCCTAAGATCTAAGAAGTTGAAGCTTAAGGATCAAATAAACAACTTTGAGCAATTTCCAGGTGACTCTATTAGCACAACATAGGAGAGATTTACTAAATGCTTGAGGATGGTCCCTGATCATAAGATTGTTGATGATGCCTTGGTTAAGATTTTCTACCAGGCACTTGATAAGAATAGTCAAGCTTGCGCTGACTCAATCATGGGAGGCATGTTTCTTGACCAACCTTTTGCATTGATAGCCATAAGGATGGAGCAAGTGGTTAAAACCAGTTGAGCATGGGGACAATGAGATTGAGGTACAATAAAGACTTCTTGTGCGATCAACACCAACAATGAGCAAGCAAAGGTTAGTTAGGAGATTATGGAGCAACTTGCTCAACTTTGCACAAGCATGGACATGGTTTTGAAACAAAACTAAGCAAGTGTCAAAGAGGCCACTCACAAACCTCCAAATGCTCCCATCTATGATGATCCATTTTTTGATAAAGATGCTTTTTTTGTAATTAATCAAGCGGCGAGTTTTTGGGATAATCCTCAAAGGTCCACTTCAGACTATTGGAGGCAAGGTTCCAAGAATCAAGGTTGGAACTACAACTGTGATGGTACTTATAGAGATAACTGAGGTGGTTACTATGAAAGAGAGAGTATTCTAGATGATGAATAGGGTAGAAGAGATTGTTATTAGAATGTTCCTTATGTGCCGCCCCATAACCGTGATGTCGTACCAAGCACTTCTAGGCTTGAAGAGATGTTTGACAAGTTGTTGAAGAGAGCCAATCACCAAGATGAGACCTTGAAGGGTATGAAAGTGGATATCTCAAGTATTAACCAAAAATTAGTGTCTCACTTTGTGGCAATTAAGCAACTAGAGCAATAATTTGGGCAAGTTTCTTTGCAATTAAACCAATGCCAAAAGGGCACCTTATTGAGCAATATGATTCAAAATTCTAAAAGTGCAGGACATTGCATGGTATTCATGACTCAAAGCGGCAAAAGTACCATAGATCCCCCTATACCGGTAATTATGGATGAAAGTGATGAGAAGATTCTTGGTGGTGAAGTTATGGTTGACGGAGAAGGTCCAGAGATTGCCAGGAGGCAAATAAAAGAGGTAAGAGAGCAAAAAAATTGAATTCATTTCCAAAGCCTCCTCCTCTTTTTGTTCAAAGGCTTAATAAAAAGGAAGAGAAGGGTAAATTCAAACACTTCCTCTTGATGTTGAAGCAACTGTCCATCAACATTTTCCTTCTAAAAGCTTTGGAGAAGACACCCGGATATTCTAAGTATATGAAGGATTTGGTGACAAAGAAATGCACTTTGAGCCTAGAGTTCTCAGAGGAACTACAACAGTGTAGTGTTATCATGACCAAATGATTTGTTAAAAAATGAGAGGACCTCGGTGTATTCACCATCCCCTACACCATTGGTGATGTTGAATTTACAAGAGCATTGTGTGACCTAGGAGCGAGCATAAATCTAATTCCTCTTGTTGTATTCAAAAAGCTTAGTCGTAGTAATCCTACCTCAACGAGAATGTGATTGCTTATTGTGGATCAAACCATCAAAAAGCCAGAGGGAATACTTCTTGTTGTGCTTGTAAAAGTTGATAAATTTATCTTCCCTGCGTATTTTGTGATCCTTGATTGTGAGGTTGATTTTCAGGTGCCCATTATTTTGGGAAGACCATTTTTGGCCACTAGGAGAGCTTTCTGGATATAGATTCAGGTTAATTTCCATTTAATGTCAATGATGTGGAGGTAGTGTTTGACATCCGCCAGTCAATAAAACATCCATATGAATTGAAAAGTGAGGTTTGGGCCCTTCATAATTACTAATAATGGATGGTAAATAAGTCGAGCCATGATATTAAATAAGGAGCTTCTTGGGAGACAACCAAAGCATTTTTTATAATTGTTTCTCTGTTCGAAGCATGTTTGGTTGTTGATATGTTAGGTAATATGGTGTGTGTTTGTTTTAAGTAGGAAGACATTAATGCAATTTTAATATTTTGAAGATTGTTGTGCTTTTGAGACTTGGTTTGTAGGTGGAAATTGAAGAATTGAAGAAGTCAGAAAATGGCACTTGGAGCAGCTTCTACGAGCAGTCCTATGAGTTGTAGTCAAGACTATGACTCGTAGTCATTCCTCGTAGAGGGAAATAGTGAGTATTAGAAGTTGCACACACACTATGAGCCAAACTTATAATTCATAGTGTCTCCTATGAGCCATAAGTGGGGTTCGTAGTGCCCAGGTATGCATTTTAAATTTTCACAAGTGTTGGGTTTGCTACAAGACCGGGACTTGCGAATCATAGGGTAACCTACAACTCGTAATTGGGTCTCGTAGCCCCGATCTGTAGTTTTAAAATGCTAACCCAATTTTATTTAAAAGGGGGTCAAAATAAAATTTGACCCCAAATATTCATTTCGCCAACCCTAATATCGACGGAAATCCCCTATTCACTTTTCTGACTATAAGCTAGGCTACCCACATCATTTTCTGACAAATATTCTGGCGCAATTACTATTTTCAAGGGTTTTGGTGTTGTTTTCGATCTCCTTTGCCTTAGTCTATTTCTTCTATTGATTTCTAAGCTTCGTGGTTAAATTTAATGCACTATAGTGGCGAGTTCATTCTTAATATGATCATATGCTTGTCTTAACTATGAATACTCATGCCTATGTGGTGATGTGTAGACCTAGAAATGAACCCCAGGGTTTGCATGCTTTGACAGATTTTGCTTTAAATCAAACCTTGTTCAAAATCCTTGAGTGGGTGGTTATAAATGTAAAATTATTGCTCCATAATGTAAAATTATTGATCCATAGAATATAGTGTTTAATTTTGCCCTACCATTGTAAGGATTGTCTTGGGAATCGGAGTTTTGGAGGTATGGGTGTGTTTTATATGTCATAGCATATTAGACTTGATTGAAAATGTTGGAATTAGTCTTACATTACAGTGGAATGTTTTGTTGATAAAAGTGTGAGTTAGGATATGAAATCGCGCTTGGTTTTTATCGATGTAATGAGGAACAAACTTCGATTCTTAGGGATAAAGGTTGCTTTAACTTTCTGATATCATTATGGGACTACCTATGTGTAAAATATATCATATTGCTCTTTTGGTTGCCAATTTCAAATTTTTTTTTGTTTGAGCTTGTTGTGGGAAAGTGTTACACAATACTGGTGTGTTCTATTTTCAGTTGTGAGGCCCTTCTATGACTCGTAGGCTCACCTATGAGTCATCGTGGTCCCTCGTAGAAAGCATTAGTCATCTGTGGTTTCCTCATATTTCTCATACGAGACCTACATACGACTCATAATACTCATTATGACTCATATAGAGGGTCTCATAATCCTAATTAAGTTCTTAAAAATGTCTCTGGAAATAGGTACCTGGCCAGACTAAGACTCATAGGCTCCCTTGCAAGTCATAACTACTCCTCGTATCTGAGTTCAGAATTTATTTTTGTAATAACTCTTGATACTACGAGGCCAATGTAAGACTCTTAGGACACCCTATGAGTCGTAACTGTACTCGTATCTACAAAACTGCAATTGCATCAAAAACTTTTCTTATGTTTTATTTTATTTCTATGTTTAAGTGGTTGTGTTTCTTGTTCTTTGCTTTGTGATCATTGACTAGTCAAACATCTTAAAGCTCACATATTGTTATATGGTTGGTTTGTAGATATAATTCCTCCAAAAGACAAACGAGCAATCCAGACAGTTCAACGGAAGTTGATTGACGAATATTCTGAGACTAAGAGATCTTAAGGGTCTCTAGAAGTTCATAAGATCAAAATAGACCCCCGAAGCTAATATACCTCAGACCTGGGAATGTACAGCGCAGACCCCGATGAAAGTCAACAGTTCCTCACAGTCTGAAGTGGAGGAACAACACGATAATAGAGACAGGTCTGAGAGCAGCCTACAATAGATGACCCCACACTCTTAGGGTCAGATTCGAAATCTGAGAGCACCTCCAAGACCCAGCAAGAAGAAGTCTAGTCATAGCCCCTTACCGACCATAGATGGTATGTCCCAAGGATGAAGGAGATATATTACCAGGGATTAAAACACAAGGGATAGGGCAAGCCGGTTCGACAATTTCATGAAGAGTCTAAACTGAATGACTCGGGACTAGATAGGGTGCCAGGCTTTTATATAGAGATAGATAAGCATGGCCTACAATAGACCACACAGCAACTGGGAAAGTATGTCCTTACGTAGTCTATGAGTTTTATGTGGCGTATCTTGCTACACTCTATCGGGCATTACTGAAGAATAAGAAGTAGATTGAGTAGCCAAGATTATGAGTGGTGCCAGTCTGGGGTAGGACAGTTCCTATTTTGGAGGAGACTATTCGGCGAGTCCAGTTTGGGGTAACTTATGGAGTGCCTTAGTTTATCGCAGAGTATGATGGATGGATTAACAAGATGAGGAGAGTGGTGATTAGAAGAACATTGGGTCTGGGATAGAGCTTGTACAGTGGATTGCCAACTAAATAATTTAAGAGGGTTTCAAGCCGACATGGGTTACAAACCACCTAACACTATAGTAAAGGTCCATCTCTCTTTCGAGCCAAGTTTTGGTGATCCATTATCCGTTGGCATATCCGTCCCACTTTCATAGATAATGTGATCACCTTAGAGTAGGTTGTGTTATTAGTGAACATTCTAGCTAGTTGTGAGATAGAATAGACCTTGATCATCTCAGAGTAAATCTATGAGTCAGCCTTTCGGATGAACACCTCATCGGCATTTCCTATTTTGATTTATTGTTTGTGCAATGCAGCAGATATTCTTATTGACCCCCATTGGGACTAGCACATATATAGTACATGCACCATGGACCCCAGCCTAATAAGGCTGATGAGAACCCGATGGCCTTACTGCGAGCAGCTCCTCCAGCTACTTCAGAGCCATTCGCTGTAGACCTTCAGACTCAAGGTTCACCTCCAGCTACTACTGGCACTACTTTAGCTATTGTAAAGCCCTTCCCAGCTGTTGGCATAGACTCCATACCATCCTCTAGTACACCAGTACTAGCAACATTTACATTACAATTTAATTCTATTATCTCTACTATTACGTTCCAAGCACTATTATGCAAGGAGGCTACGGCGGAGTCCAGGTTATAGGCTTTAGCATCATTGGTTAGACCTTGGGTCAGCCGGACTGTACGAGACTCAGAAGAGAGGATGAATGCATTCACTCATGCATTGGTAGATAGAGAGTTAGAGCGATTCATGCCCGAGTTGATGCATTCGAGGCGAGAGTCCAACGAAGGCTTGAGAGTACTAGGCCTATTGACCCTAGCATAGTGACTGACGAGTTAGTCAAGTTCAAGGTTGACCTATCACAGATATTAGAAGTCTCTATTGCATTCCCAAAGGTAGCACCGAAACGTGACAAGGTGTGACTGGCTAACAGACTGCCCGCATGCTCATGGGAAGAGGCCCCTCAATACATAATCCAGAGATGAGCTAGAAGAGGCCTTGTCTTGATGACCCAGCACCCTGGTAGAGGATCCGATATTAGAGAAGGTGGTGTAGGAGCTAATCCTGTTAGCAACCATACAGAGAGATAGGGGGTAGTAGCATTCACATGGAAAGGGTAGTTCACGTACAGCTGTGACCCAGATTGCTAAGGAGGAGATGGTGACCCAGGACCCTACAAACCAGCTAGACACCAGTGTTTGCGTACTATGATTTTTGACTTTTTTTGGCCCCAGTTCTTATTTTGCCATTATGGATACTTTGTTTTGTTGGTAGATAATCTTTTTCTTATGTTGGTGTTTGGATGTTTTTTAAATATTTTTATGTTGAATGTTTTTTTACTTATATTTTGGATATTAGTTTTTGGTTTTTAACGCATGTATGAATGTTTATATATATATATATATGTTAGCGTGTTTGGTTTTTCATTCTTGTCTTTTCTTTGAGGACAAAGTATTCTATTTTTGTAGGGTATGGGAAGTTATGAATTAAGGTGAAGTCTGAGTATCCTCGAGTCCATAACTTTCCCAAATTTTGATTCCAAGGTTTTCTTGTCGTGATTCTTTCTCCTTGTGGATATTTAATTTTCTATTGAACCAGCATGTTTAGAGACTGTAGATAATATGTAAATTCATAGTAGTGTTATCTGTTGGCATATACATAGTCTTTAAATATTTTTTGAATGATTCGGAAAATAAGGTACCCTCAAAATTTGTGATGTTGTGATTATTGATGCATTCATGCATTTTGATGATCTAGTGATGTTTGTTCTGATAATGTAAAGGTAAGATGAGGTTTGAAGCATGACCTATAAGTCTACACTTGATGGTGGGTACAATGCCATATGTGTTGTGAGCTTATTTTACTACATTCATGCATCTTGTATAGACTCTAAACTTGCCTTAGTACTTTAAGATTGGTTTTGTGATGTGGTAAATTTGGAAAGGATATTAGGCCTTTGTTCTTTGAGTGAACCCACTTTTAGCCTAAATGACCTACCAAATGAGTGAGTGAATCCCTTGTTCCAAATTTTTGAGCTGCTCATGTACTCATTCTTTCTTGACATCTTACTAGCTTAACCTTGTTTGATGAAGTACCTTGATATTGGCCCTGTATATCCTTGAATATGTGAACCTTGATTGAGGCTCAAAGCCTAAGTTGAGGGTGGCTATAAATTGTGGCCCTGGTTTGGGGAGTAGATATTATATACTCCACATCAGGCTAAAAGCCTAAGTTGAGGGTAGCCCTTATTGTGGTAAAGTAATAACAATGAGGTGGTTAGTTGAGAAATAAAGAAAGAAATGAAAAATCATGGGCCTAGTGATGAAAGTGAAAAGAAAAGAGCCTTGAGCTGAGAAAAAGTAGCAAGAATTGAGTTCACTAAGTCAGTTGAAAATAGAAAGAAAGCACTCGAGAAAAGTTTGAAATAAGATAATAAGAGTGGATTTAATGAAAAGGGCTAGGTTATGAAATCAAAAGGTTTTGGTAAACGTAGTTCAAGGATATCTTTTAGTCACTACTTGCCTAAAATGCCATACCAAAGCCCCCTGAACCTATGTTACAAGCCCATAAGTCCTAAAGTAATCCAAATCCATTTTGTCACCAAGCCAGTGGATGAGTATAGAGGCAAGCCTATGGTATTAATCATTATGCATGAATTTCAATTGCGGGATAGAGAATGATTCCTCAGTCCCTAAATTCTAAATCATTCTTGAGTAAGTGAGAGGAACTTCTTTTCTGTGAGGGCATTTACACTGCTTGATTAGCTCATGGCTACACTAGTGATTGTGGATGGTTGATGCTCCTTGGCTTATCATAGTTGGGCTGCAAGATTCATCATCATGTTTTTGTTGTGCTCAGTAGATTTACAATTTGGTTTTGAAAATGATAGTTAGGTACCTTTATTAGAGTGAAAGATATATATGCCATTGGTATAGCTGCTATGTATTTCTCATTGTCTTCATAGATTCAGTAGTCGCTTGAGGACAACTAACAATTCTAAGTTGAGGGTGTTGATTTATTGTCCAAATACAACACATTTGATACCTAAAACAAGGGATTTTGTATGTTCTTAATATGACTTTTTATGATTTTTATGAGTTGTGTTGTTCTTACAGAAAAGATAGGTTGGCATGATTTTGGGGAAAAGTTGCAGATTTTACTAAAGAATAGGACATACGAGTTCACCTACAATTCTTATCCCAAGCTATGAGTCGTAGCATGCTATCATAGCAAGAAATAAAGACCCAAAATGAAAAGTCTGCTAAGTGGAGGTCAACCCTAAGAGGACACCCTACGAGTCGTAGGTCTCACTATGATTCATATCGGTGTAGTCGTACCAGGAATCAGAGAGCTCAAACTTTGGATCAATAACTGAAGGCATAGACTACAAGAGGGGTATAGGAGTCGTAGTAGTGGGTCATACTAGTTAACTCCAAGATGCTAAGAACCTGATATGAGACCCTGATTAGGACTCATAAATCACCCTACGAGTCGTATCTGCAAAGTGTACCAGCTGTCAGGTGTCTTTTATGTGTAATTTTTAGGGTTATTTTGTAAATACAATAAATACCTTAAGTTACGGTTTATTTAGGGAGATTCAAAATTGAGCAAAAATCATCATCTTTGAATATATTTGAAGGCAACCTTTAGGTTTTGAGCTTTGTCTATCATTTTCTATTTCAAAAGTGTATTTTGGGGATTGTAAATCTTGCTTTGTGCTTATTATCAATATATCAAGCTTGTGGTATGCAACTTATGGTGTCTTCAATCTTCATTGCTTTGAGTAAACTTCTCAATCATGTCTTTTACTTGTATTTTTCTTGGTTTTACCTTTGCCATGAGTGGCTAAGCACCTACAAATTGGGGTTGTGAGAACCATGGGTATTTGACTTGACATGGCCTAGGTTAGTGCATTTTTATGATTGTTGTTTGGTGGTGGCCAATACTAAACCCTGCCTACTATCATGATCCTATCCCAACCAAGGTAGTGACGAATAGGAAAAGAGAAATAGATGATAGGATTCGATTGATATGTTCTCGACCAAGGGGAGGTTGACTAGGAAAATAGGTAATGGTTAGTTGGAACGCCATGGTTGCCGACCAAGTGCCATGGTGAAATTCAAAATTCACCTTCACAAAATGACCGGAAGAACCTAAGTTACTGTCCTACATACGAATCTCTAATTGTATCTATATTATCTAGGTTAAACGTGTTAATGAACCATGGGGAACACAATTCCCAAGTTGTCCCTAAAATTGAGTGTTTTCCCCTATCGTAGTATCGTGTTTATTTTAATTTATTCTTGAAGCACAAAAAAACCCAATTTAGAGTTTTTAGTTATAGATACTAGAAATGGTTGATAGTGAATTCTCATAGTCAAACCTTACATTCCTTGTGGATTTGATCCTGACTTTTGGTTAGGTTAATTGCTGACAGTGACCGCTTTCTTATTGGAGCGTAAACATCAGTCAAAGCTTATTAGGAAAGACATCTAAGAACTCATTTACCACCGGGACCAACTCTATATGAAGGACTTTGGACTCACCATCCCTTAACCCTCACAAGATGGTAGAGACACCCCTTAGAAATCAACTTTTTGGCTTTAATGCAAGAAATGAATCAACCCTTGACCACCACATCATTACTCTTCCACTAAAGAACGGGTTAATTAGGGAATTGGAATTTGATCCTATGGGTTCTACAATCAATGGAGGCATAATATGCTTGCAACCAATCTATCCTGAGAATGACATCAAAATCGACCATATCCAATTCAACAAAATCACAAGGCAATATTTTATGCAAAATAAAAATGGGACAATTTCTATAGACCCTTCTATCAATAATGGATGCACCAACGGTAGTAGACACCTCACAAAGCTCACACAATAATTCAGGTTCAATGTGAATATTTTTGGCAATGAAAGGAGTAACGAAAGAAAGAGTGGCATCCGAGTCTATCAATGTATGCATATCAAAATTGAAGACTTGTAACATACTGGTAATAACATCGATCACCTTATCTATCCCTTGCCTCCCTTGAAGAGCATAGAACTGATTGTGCCATGGGGCACCATCTTGTTGACCTCCTCTTCCTAAAGGAATTGCATTTGCACCCCAACCTTATGAAAGAACATCTTTAACCTTGTGTTGATTATGAGGACAATCCATCACCTTATGACCCACTTCACCACACCCATAATAAGCATTAGTATCCTTCAAACATAGGCCATTGTGACCTCTACCACATTTTGGGCACATAGTATTAGGCGCCATACCGCCACCTCCTTAGACCCTTGGGTTGTCATTAGTAAATCTTTTAGTAGGAGCATTAGAAGACCGTTTGCCTTGATGAAACCGGCCACCCTGGGACTTTGGAATCAACCCTCAAAAGGGGCCCTCTTGGCCTGATTACCTCTTCTCTTTCTCAACTATCCCCCCTCCAATTGTTCAGCATAAGTTATGAGGTAGGATAAGTCCATGTCACCTATCAACATGGTGGCACGACACTCCTCATTCACCAAATCGGATACATCCATCACAAACTTATTTATTCTAGACCTTGGCTCGGCCACCAATTATGGAGCATATTTAGAGAGTTGGTTGAACTTGAGGGCATACTTCCTCATACGCATGGACCCTTGCTTCAAATTCATGAACTCCTTTATTTTGGCCTCCTTTGGTTCAAGAGGGAGGAACTGATTGAGAAATGTCGCCTTAAATTCCTCCTAAAGGACCACATTATTGTTTCCCTTCTCCTTCTTTTATTGAGTAAACCATATTTGGGCTACCCCCTTGAGTTGGTAAGCCACCAACTTCTCTTTCTCCTCTGATCTAACACCCACGATAAACAACACTTTGTACACTTCACCAATAAATTCTTGAGGGTCCTCATCCACTTTAGACATATGGAACTCTGATGGGTTAATCCTCAAAAAATCCCTTACCCTAGAGGCCGGGGTAGAAGCATGAGGGGTTTGAGCCCCTTGGTTAATTTGATTAGTCATTGCTTGATCTAGCATAGAAATAGCATCCCGGAACTCTTTATGAGCCTGTTGTTCTTTGGGTGTACGAGCTCTTCTTTATCTTAGGATAGGCATGATCTAGCATAAAAAAAATATTTGTTACGATAAAATACTTGCCCTAACTCCTATAGCATGATATAGATCAAGATAAAGGGAAATATTTCCTAAAATGCCACATAACCTCTTACTCATAGTTGTGGTGTATTTTACAACGATGAATAAGATTCTAATCGACATGGTGTGTTGGATGTCAACGACCATTAACCTAGTACTCTGATACCAAGTTTGTGATGACCCAAGCCTAGGGCCTAGACTTGACATGGAGAATGGAGATCTAATGGGACTTTAAACAAGCCTCTTAGCATATCATTTACACATCCTTCGTCGCAAAAGTAATTAAAGAACAATAAGAGAGTAAAAATAAGGATAAGGGACTAATGAAAGTCTTCCACAACATAAATCATCAAAGAGTAAAAGCTTAAAGCATAATTACGTAACTTATCGAACAACTCCTCTAACATAGATTAGGCGGGGGCCAAGATAAATTTCAAGGCTCACCCTCATTGTTATAAGCATCTAAACAAAAAAAGTGTTTGTACATAACATAGGATCAATAGCTATTGTCCTTAGAGTTAAGGACTCACCAAACGTGCTTCAAGAGATAGTACTAGCCATGTAGAGGAGGAGATGATTAAGTGGAGCTCTGGCTCCTACATGGTAACATCAAGTAGGCATAGAGTATGCGTTAGTACATTTGAATATACTATGTACGATACAATGTAACAAGAGATAGGCAACATGATAAAAGTGCATATATATAAGCAAGAGATGTTATATTAACAACATGGCATGCATGATCAATGCTTGAAGTAAAACACACTTATATGGAAACATAATACATGTGTAGGAAGAGACCAACATCATCGACCAACCAAGATAGCACTTGGAATCCAAGGCATGTCACCCCCTTGGAAGGTGATTGAGGTATATACCCCTCAATTGGTAGATGGCCATGTCATCCCCCATCATAGTGGTCAAGGTATATACCCCTCAACATAGAAGATGCCCATGGGACTCCCCATCAATGTGCTCAAGTATATACCCCTCAACATGGTAGATGGATATACAACCCTCATCGTAGCGGTTGAGGCATAGCACCCCCTCCACAAGGTGTGGTCAACTTGCAACACTATAGATATTTTTTATGAAATCAACACATAATTATATTACTTTCATCATCACAAAGTCACTTAACTTATAGGTCATATAATAGATCATCAATAACTCAAGAACCCTAAACTGGACATTTTATCAAATACTTTGTGGGTGTGTAATGCTAGTTCAAAATCATGCAATTCAAGAGTGAAATCATGTGAGAAAACTCAATGTAAATCAACCCAGAAAAACTTTATACCATCCTCATGCAAGATATATTAAAACCTTCATTAAATCGCATCATAGAACATAGATTCATATCTCAAAACATGCTTAAACAATCACCTTTTTTAAAACCCCAATATAGTTTATATTCAAATTTCATAATAGTAGCTACCCATAAATAATCAATTTGAAAAGATGCAATTTACATGAAAAAGAAGGTTGGGCACCATGGGTGAAAGGACCCAATGGTTGAAACCCATATACCTCAATTTTGGAGATTTTCTTGTTGAAGATTTGAATGAGAACTTGAAACTTGAATGGAATTTCTTGAATCCGGAATGAGTTTGGGACACTTGAATTTGAGTAAAATATTTGGTTAAGTGTTAGAGAGGATTTTTAGGAATGAAGGCCTAGGCCTAAGACCCCAAGGCCTTAGGCCGATATTAAAAAAAACTGGCAATAAAATGTACTACTCTGCAAAGGCTCCGTGTCGCAAAGGGAACG
>JAOTQJ010200026.1:0-20151 GCA_025642045.1 Solanum sejunctum | reverse complement strand
TTTATTTTTATATTTTTTTTATAGATATATACACATATTTTTAGAAAAAATATTATTTTTTAATTGTTTATAGAGTATGACAGAAATAAAAAATTTATTTAAAAAATCTTGCGACATATAAAAAGTAATTTTCTTAACATAATAAAAAAATAAAAGTGGAAGATTAAGTGGGTAGCTACAATTATTTATTCTAAAAACAATTAAAACAATATCTATATTATTATTTTAAGAGGGAGATGAAATAAGAATCTTTTAAAAAGAATTTACAATTTTTGTTTTGGGGCGGAGGGGGTACGGTGAGAGAAAGTGGTGGGGTGGAGTCAAAAAAATATTTATATTTTATTTTATAATTTTTAAATAATAATATTTTAATATTTAATTTTAACTAATAGTTTAATTTATTTATTTTTTGCTAAGGTGGAATGTTTTATCTATGTAGATGTGATGTGACATTTTTTAGAAATAAAAGAGAGTGTATCGCACACACTATAGTAAGAGTGAAATAAAAGATAGAGGTGTGTTTTTCAAACTAATAAGTAATGGTTTAGGTGTGTTTCTCAAACTTTTAATACTTTAAGTGTGAAAGAAAAAAGTGGTATAGTTCAAGTGTGTTTTGTGTACTTATCCCTTTTATTATTTAAGGTGGATTTTAGCAAGCTAATTGATGCTAATTGCCTTATCTGATCCGGCCAAATTTATTTGTTTATATGATATGTCTCATTTAATTTGATTCAATTTCTAGGTTAATTGATTTACATTATTTTATTCACTTAATTGTGGTAATAATAATCTGCTTGATTTGATTTACTTGCCTTCCGTTCTTCGCTCTAATCCACTATATAATCACCCTCTTTCATTCACATAGGCTCACTTTTCTTTTACAAAAAACACTCTCATAGTCTCACTGCCTCAGTCAAACACTCTCTCCACGCTTTAAACACGAAAAGAATAGACAGACAATTTTCAATTCTCACATTTAATACTACACAGAATACTCCACATTATTGTCTTCTACTATAATGGTTTCTACTCTAACATTCTGCTTTGAAAATAAAAAGAAAAAGGAAGGTTGCCATAGATTGTTCTCAAGAGCCCATTCTCCGAATGTTGGTTTGCTATTTGGATTTTTTGTTTATTATCTCTTTACTGGTTAGTGTTTTATACTATTATTCTTGGCATGTATTACTTTTGTTTTCTTTAGCAGGTAAAAAAGGATTCCCAGTCATGAAGGGTCGCCCGTGGATGGGAAAGGATTGAGGAGGATCTTGAAGAGATTTTTTATGCATTCATTGTTGTAATTCTATTTTCAAAGTTGTAATACTGAATAATCCTTAAAATTGGGGACTAAAGGGGAGGGGAACTAGTGTCCTACATGATATTTTTATTTTGATTTTTCTTCTTTTTATGTGAATGTGTAATAGATAATATGCCTGTAGGGGTTAATGATTAAGTAGATCTTAGATCACCTAGATTAATTTTCTAGAAATGCTTCTTTTAAAATGGCATTAAAAAAATTGATTGTCATAATATTTGGCTCTCATGTATAGTTTCTTAAACACGTAAAAGCTTGTTTTTCAAAAAATATTTGTGTTTTGAAATAACACTAAATGCTAACTTTTCTACATTAGTTAAAATTTTATTAGACAAGTGTTATTTATGATTTTTAGTGATCACTTTCAATAATTATGTTTATGATTTTAAGAAAAAAAGTCGTTGGATTTTTATAGGATCTTAAGCAAGTTTCCTTCTTTTAAAATATAAGGCCAAGTTTGAAACTTTTTAGTGATGAAATTATGTCAAATTTTAATATTTTACATATTTTGACACATTTGTCTTCCTAAGAATTTTTGGTATGTTAAAGTACTTATGTATTTTTTAATTATATCCTTTGGAATTTAGGGAATTTAATAAATGTTATATTTAATCTTGATAAATATTTTTAATATTCCATGTCTTTTCCTAAAAAACGAACCAAGATTTCTTTTGGTACACTTATTAACTTTTAAAACTTAGCACTATTTACTTGTGTTTCTGTGTGTTTAAGAGGCATATGTGAGAACTTATGTGTTAAATGCTCGTCCTTAGTGTTTTGTTGGAAATCATATATTTTCTTTAACGCTAGAACCTATCATAAATTAGAAGTTCAATGCCACTTGGATCTTAGGATGGGACGTTAGGCACTTTAGGAAATTGTTAGATTTTTTATTTTTTTTAATGTGCTATTAGATTAATAATAAATCAATTTAGCAGGGGTAGAGGTATATAGAACCCTCAAAAATGATGACTCTCAACTCGACCTTTAATAGGACAAACCTTGGTTTTGTCCTTAGGCTTAAATAAGCCATGCGAGGTGAAATGACAATTTTATTTTTCGAAATAAAAGTCGAGTTAATTAATTTGAGTGTAATTAATATCGCTTAGATTAACTTTTCTCTCTCTTGTTTGCTTTTAGTTATTTGGGGTCGTTAGGTTTTATTTATTTTCTTAACTTATTTGTTTAATTTTTTTTCGTTATAACTTAGATCTAATTAATATAATTTCCTAAAATATAATAGACCTTATTTGCAACCTCCACATAAATGAGAGATACGGCCTGGATTCGCATTTGTGGACCTCGAAGGGTGCCTAACACCTTTTCTTTTAGGTATCCATAACCCTTACCCATTCTCTGGTTGACCTTGACCTTAGGCTTAAATTTAGACTTAGATTGGTGTCCTAATGCACTTTAATTCATTAGGTGATGACTCTTCAACAATTTTAAATTCCAAAAGAGTTGTTGTCATGACGTTGTCCAGGTTTTTGTCTTTTTGCAGGGAAAAAATGGGGCGCCACACCAAATGCGCACAATATATTATATTGCACCGTGCCCCTGGCTTGTCACGGCCAGCTGCACCGTGCCCCTGGCTTATCGCGGCCAGGGCGCAGATGCTCTCTGGAAATCGTAAATTAGTGAAATTTATTTTTCGCTACGGGTCCTCTAAAATTCGGGTTATATCCGTTTTTCACTCAGTTTTGTCCCCTGATCGAGAATATGAATTTGAATTTTTGATATCACGTATGAATTTTGAGAAATATCGAAACTTGGATTATAGGCCTTTCTGAAGCACATTTTGGGGCATTTCACTTAGAGAGGTTTTAGAGAGGGTTTTTGTGAGTTATAAAGTTGAAAAATGATTTAAGTATGTTTAAGTGGGTATGGGGCTATGACCTCAATGCCCTTGGGTGAAATAAGAAAACCAAGGAAAATGTTATGCTAGTCAGCGCCCTTAGTGCGACGCAGAACAATTGCGCTTAGTCAAATACACTGCTCCACGCCCCTGACGCGTCGCAGCTAGGGCGCGGACAACCACTAGAATTCGAAAATTAGCAAAAATTATTTTTCATTATGGGTCTTCTAAAATTCGGGTTATACCCAATTCCTACTCAATTTTACCCCTGATCGAGAATATGAAGTGGAATTTTTGAAATCATACATGAATTTTGAGATATATGAAAATTATGATTATGGGGCATTCGGAACCACATTAGGGGTGTTTCAACCCATAAAGACCTACTTGGCTTAATAAAACCTTTTTTCGAGAAGTCCTTTAATTGTTCGTTCAACTTGTTTAACTATACCATGGCCATATGATAAAGAGGTATGAAAATAGGTTGACTATCGAAAAAAAGATATATGCCAAAGCTATTTCCATGTCGGGAGAAACACAAGCTAGGTCATTGATCACATCTAAACTACACCTCTCAATCAAGGTATAAGCGGTCTCTATTCAGACATAGTACCTAACAACTATTAGGGTCGATCCCACGTGGAATAAGGTCTACACTTGGAATAATTAACAACAATTAGAATGAATTAATCCACTTATTTTCTAAAAGGGGTGGGGGTGGGGGGTGGGGGTTAAGATAAGAAGTAATAATTAAACCTAAACTAATATCAAATAGTCAAATGCAAGTGTTGTAAATTCAGTGAATGAAGTAACTAGTGTATTGTGTTCTCCATGAATTCGAACTCAGTATAACAAAATAATCATAACCTTTTTAGCATGCAGAACTAGTAAGTTATGTTCATCTAGCCCTTTGATCCAAACACTATGCAAATTTCACCACATGATTTGATCAATCCCCGAGGTGTCATATTACTAACCATTACCTTGTCCTATTACAACCTTTCCTTTATCTGTTCCAGTTGACTAAACGAGTGTAATCACGTCAAATTTGGTTATTTTACCTCTTTTTCCATTCATTACCCCCTTGATCTAGTAAGTACGAATTAAGCGAGTTCTAATGTTTGCAACCGTTAAAAAACATTCAAAATGAAGAGATAAATAATACACGCATGCACACTTTTCAAGGATTATAAATTATTCAATTTTTATTTTGTTAGTTCATTATGGTTCCCACAACCCTGCTTATGGATTTAGTTACTCATAGTCATTGTAGATGAAAGAATCATATAATGGATTTGCATGATTAGACCTTACAACGATGAATTGGTGAACATGAAATTCAATCTTCACGAAAATCACATGATTATAATACAAAGATAATGCCAAAAGTAGTTCATAATAAATCTCCAAGAACGTAGTAGTCTCAAGTATCAAGTTTTGGACGTTCTAACTGCCCTCTCTATCTAAAAAAAATTTAAAAATATATTTATGATAAAAGGAAACCAAATCCTAAATGAAATAGAAAAACTGAAATCTGGAACTTTGACGAATATAGTTATGGGTTGTAGATGGAATCATGGCTCATGACTGGGCTTCATAGACTGCACTCTTCAAAATCTATCTTCAATATACGAATCCTTCCTATGGACCATATTTTTGACTTATGGCCTATAAGAGGTTTGTCTGGTATCTTTTTAGCAATTCTTCAAAATCTCTGACCCTCAAGATACGAACTCATGCATGGGCTATCCAATATTCTATGACACGTCTGGCAACACGTAACTTTAACTTCTGAGAATTGGCTTTTCACTGGATCTGACCCACGAAACCCATCTACGACTTGTGAAATGAATCATGGCCACCAGAAGGCCTCATGAAACCTCAAAAACTTGCAATCTTTGCAACTTAGCCCCAAAACATCCTGACTCCTAGAATCCTATAAAATAAATACAAAAACACATCAAACCTACTAACATCACTTCGAGAGCACACAAGATTCTAAATTTAAAACATTAAAATTACCATATTTTATTGACATATCAATACCATCAACTTAAACTTATTGCATTTCCTTAAGCGACAGACTCAATATACATAAGCAATATAGCATCAGATAGACTTCAATCTCATGGCATAAATCCTCTCTCTAGCAATCAAAGATACCTAGTCAAACTCATCAGTGCATATATGAGATAGTTATCAAACAAAATCATATGGATGAATGTTTGACAGCGGAACTATGACAAGCAAGGCAATATAGAAAAAAAACAATTATCAAGATAGCCTAAAGTCAACAATGTAATTCAAGTGCCCTAAAAAAAGAAGTCCTAAATCTCTCTCAAAATGTTAAGATTAAATTCAACTTGGAACTGACAAAAACACTGTGCTCACAATAGATATTCAAACACTATGTATAATACCATAAGCTTGCCCCTATACTCATAACTGTGACATTCAATTAGTTGACTTAGGATCAATGTGGGACTTTCTTAGCTTGTAACATAAGCTTGGAGGGCTTTGGAATGATATCTTTGGAACATACTGACTAATCTTCGTCCTTGACTCTGCTCTATTTTACACTTTTGCCTACCAACACTGATATTTTCAACTCATAGATTCTGTTTTCTTGCTTCAAATACTTTTAGGTGCCTTATTCTAAGTTTTTGCTTGTTGCCTTTTATTGTTCTCAATTCTTTTAATTTTTAGCTTATAATTTAGGCATCAATTTATTTTTCTTGCACCCACTTCATATTTTACCCCTTTTTATTGAATTACAATGCTTTCTTCCTCGTTTCGTGTGATTTTCTTTATAACAACCACCCTCAAATTAGGCTTTTTAGCCCAAGTTGAGGTTTCTCGTTTGGTGCGATTTCCTTTGTAACAACCATTCTCAACTTAGGCTTTTGGCTTGAGTTGAAGTGCACAATACCCAACCTATGAGTCAACGCCACTTTTGATAGCCACCCTCAACTTAGGGTTTTATCTTGGGTTGAGGTGCATAATATTTAAGGAGGGACCAGGGCCAATTTCAGGATTACACAAACAAAACAGTTTGGTTACTAAGGTTTCTACAAAGAAAAGGTATATGTAAGGCTCAAACATTGGGACCAAGGGATATATAAAGTATTTAATTTGTTATTTTTAGGCTAAGTAGACTAATATGAACAATGTCCCATGATCCTTTCTTAACCAACTAACCTATAGTCTCAGTTAGATAATAGGTAAGTTCTAAATAAAGCGCAGTATAAGAATCATGCAATTATGCTCACACACACTTGAATGCGAATTCTTAAATCATGCTTTTTATCACAATTAAGCTCTATCTTCTCAAAACAAACACTGTCAGTCATTGATTCAATATGGTTGTCATCAAAACTACCTACATCAGTCACAAAGACATGTAGGTATCATTTTTCAATAAAAAACTAACATATGCCACAAATATTAGTACAATATGCTGCTAGTATACTTACACATCCTAAACATGCCATTTCAATGGAAAATAAATATCCTTAGAGAAAGAACATAGGGAAGAAAACCCTGCGGACAAAAAAATTAAGATAGATATAGGCCTTGGTCACTTCACCAAGGACTATAACTATACATATCCCATTGAAGAATCTTTGCATTATCCTAGATGCAACAAAATAAACCAAAAGCTAATTATGGGAGTTGAAAAAGGGAAATACTTGGGCGCCTAAGCTCTAGTCTCTTTCTGGTGGTATCCTCAATTGTGACGGCATGTCAAGAGGGTCCAACACCTATCACTAGCTCCTGCACGTGCCTAACTATTTCATCCTTAGTCAAGGCTCGTCTAGTGGCCTTGAACTTCTCACTCTCCATAATCATAACATCTAGTCTAGTAGCCTCAGGATAATCATCATTATCACAATGCCTCTTCCCAGAAGCGTAGACTGGTGGCTCATTAGTGAATAAATCAACAGCTTTTGTACCAATGGTAGAATCACTACAGGTGCTGAAGATGCTTCCCTCATATCTGTGAGAAACTGCTACATCTCCGCTTGGATGGTTGTCATGTCAGGAGTCTGAGTTGAACTAAGGCAGTTTTTTATGCTCCTCTGAAATGCATCTACATGGCCCTTAAATGATACTAATATCTCCTTAACAACTGCCAGAAAATGCTCTTTCATGTACTCCTCAGACACTGTAATGGCCTTGCGAACCCAAGGCCAGATATGCTGCAGTAACTGAGCTAATTGGGACTTAGTATGAACCTGTCTCTATACTAGAGTCTAAATAGACTACGCAGATGCGTATACCATGCTTGCAACATAAGGACATGTTGGTAAAACCTTTAGTACAGTAGATGAAGTGGTAGTGAGCCTTGTCTCTCCTCTAGTATTAGTCTATGGGGGCCTCTTGATCTCTATAGTAGCAACAGTGGAGGTAGTGGGATCATCCTGTAGTGCCTCGGCAAACATCTATGGAAATCAAATTGGAAGATGTGGTGCTCATTTAATAGACATAGTATTTTCATAGGCCTTGATCAGGATGACATACTGAGTCTGTTGGACCTCAATCATCATATCCACATTATACAAGATCTCTGTCCTTGCTTCTATGCATAATCTTTAAATCAAACACGGGAAAATAATCAATGTGAGTCTTATCTTAAAATATTATTCGCAGGGTCGGCTGGATTTGTATGCATACAATAGCCCACCAAAATTTATCCATAAAGCCATTACTATAGTCTTAGAACTAGATATCTAGTCAGGGTCTTGCCTTGCTCAGCTATATGATCTGTAATCCATCACATCAAAATGACTTTCTAGGCTGTATTTCTCATGAGAACTCATTCCCTGGTTTGTCGCAACCTGTAGTTATACTCTGTTGATGTCATAGAGGATTGGTTCTCAAGATCAAACATAAATCTTTAGATTGTGGTCTCTGAGATGACAATAAGGACTCCAAGCACCATAATCGATGTAAGTTGGGGTTCTGCAAGGGGCTTCCCCTTCTTCGTGGTTGCCTCGATGATGGTAGCAGCATAAGATACATAAAACTCTCAAACTAGTGTCAGGGAGTACTTCCTCGATGGAGCTGCTAACCAATCTAAGTGGTATTAGGCCATGGTGCCTCACAATATGCAAGCACTGTCAAACCGAGAAGTAATAATCCTCGGTTCCACAAAAATAGTATAGGCCTATCGACCCCTATCATCCTGCACGATGTCCTCCCTATATATGTCCTAAATGCCCTAGACAGACCAGTATCTCATCAATCCAACTGCAGGGGATAGTAATGGGTTCGCAGACTCTAATCCAGACTCCTCGCCTGACCTAGGGCCATCTCTATCTCATAAACCCGACCTAGACCCCTCTTTGGAGTCTATTATCTAGATTGAGCTTCTCTGCTATGAATCTTTCTCCTCATATTGGATAGGCAAAGAAACTATGGTTCAGTTCTTGGCTGATACTATCTGTATAGATGCCACCCTAGTATTTGTCACTCAACTCCCTTGTCTGGCTGGACATTGTGCACCTTCAATGATCCACTGCCTCAGAATTTGTAGGCTTATTATGGAGTCGATCCCACATGGCCTATATCCCATCTCTCTTGGGATAGGGAGCCATAGTACCTGAAAGCACCAAAATAAAACATACCTGAGTCCCAAGAATTTAGAAAAGGTTGAGAAAAATATCCACAACAGGACCTAAAAAGTCTCAACTATGAGCTATAAGGTAAACTACATGCCATAGAAGGCCTTTGTAGGAACATGGCACAGTAAATCAGAAATCAATTTCTTCTAGGCATGTCACCTACAAACACTGTTTATGGACCATAGTATGAACTACACTTGTAAGCAGGTTCGTCTAGTAACATCATTGAAAATCAAAGTTGTTGATATTCATTAACAAGGGGCAACTATGGTCCGTAGACTAACCCACACATCGTAGAAAACCCTTGCACTGTTGAAAAACAAAAACCTGAGGTTTCTAAGTTTACCATTCGATTCCATTATGTCAATATACAACTAATATTCAAACTAAACCAACTTAGTCTCAGTCAAATTAAAATTAAATGATTTTGCAAGTGCAACGATTGGGTCGTCATAGTAGGGTACACATAATTAATTAACATCAAAGCAATGACACTCAAACCAAGTTAGATGAATCCACATGCAATCCATGCATTCCAATTCAACCAAAACACATACATACACGTAATATCACCAACCAACCAAAGACTCAAACATATGCAATTCGCTATCTTACCCCTCAACCATCCACCTAATCATATAAAAGTAACCTTCAGGACAACCACCATTGGTTCAATTTTTATAATGCCATTTTTCAATTCATGCAACTACTTTATCAATTTTAACAAGATAATGCCGTATAACTCAGATGATGAAGGATATCATGATTTCAAACAGTGGTACTTATATCAATGATTAAGCCAAGAAAATCATAAAATTCATTCTCATTCGATTCTCAAACCAATAATCCAATTTTCCATCATGTATGAAAGGTCAGGAAGAGTACATAAAATATTAGTGAGAGAAAGGCCAAAACAACTAGTGAAAAAAAGAAATTCTTGAAGCCCTAGGTTCACTGGAAAAGTGATTTCGTCACCATACTTTGGCTGAAAAACTTGTTGAAAGTTATGGCAATGCTCGGACAGTAGTTAGTAATTTAGGGGAAGTCAATAAGGTTTGGTGAAGTGTGAAATTTCAAAGAAAATAAGGGGTAACTAAATTACCCCTCTTTTATTTCACATTTTTTGAGTTGGGTTTAAGTGGGGATCTAATCACACGAAACCCCACTTACAAGCCATATAAAGTTTACGACCCGTAAGATTTGGTCTCATAATTTTAGAGTCCTACTTTAAGTCCTATGAATCCTTCTAAAGGTCATATATTAACCTACGACTCATAGGTTGAATATTTAAGTACCCCCAACACATAGCGAAAATTCAGAATATTACATGGACTCTACGAACCCCATTCATGACCCATATAATGGACTATATACTGTAAAGTTGGCTTGTGTTCTGGACTACACAAACTTATACTTACTGAAAATTGTTCTATGAGTCAGTATATTGGTCGTGGGTTAAACCACAACCTTTGGAACAGGTCATATAACAAAATTTTCTCACTTTTTGCACTGGTTTGTTGCCATAAACCCTATTCCTGCACATGCTCAGCAAAATAAACTATTACCCTGTAATTTTTCAGCATGTAAGTTCAAAAGATTACAACCAAAACATGAAAATTAAACTTCCTATGAGTCCAAAAATCAAAACTAACACAAATACTTAAAAATTATAGCTAATATCTTGGGTTGCATCCCAAGTAGCGTCTTATATAATGTCACAGCATGATTTAGACCCTTGGTTACTCAAACTTCACCAAGTGACCATGCCTCCACTGTCTGCACCTCCTCAATATTGCAAAAGTATGGCTTGACTCTTTGTCCATTCACTTTGAACCTCATGCAATTTTGTTTCTCTAACTTAACAGTCCCATGGTTGAAACATGTGTAACTTTGAAAGGTCCAACCCATTTGGACTTGTGTTTTCTAGGAAACAGTTATATAATAAAACCAAGTCTGCTGGTGCAAATTGGCAATGCTCAATGCGATGATCATGTTGCAGCTTCATCTTCTACTTGTACAGGGCTAAGCTCTCATATGGTCTCAAATGAAACTCATCAAGTTTGACAAGTTAGCTTAGTCTTAGTCTTGAGTTTGTTGTATCACTCCAATCCAAATTTAGCTTTCTGAGTACCCACATTGCCTTGTATTCAAGCTCTACAAGTAAGTGACAAGGTTTACCAAAAATAAGTTGGCAAGGAAATATAACTTTGGGAGTCTTGATGTAACAACCTTAAAAAGTGCCTGAAATTATGCCTCTAAAGTGCTCAAAATTTTAATTTTCATATATCTCAAAATTCATGCGTTGTTTCAGAAATTTGACTTTATATTCCTGTTTCAGTGGGTCAAATTTAGGGGGAAGATGGTCTAACTCCAATTTTAGAGCGAATGATTCACAATGTCAAATTTCAAAGTGACGAGTTCAAATGAGGTTAGCATGTTTGGGGTGCAACGCGCCTCAGTGTTATTCCTGTCCAATTTTTTCAACTCGGTCCAAGACTTTTAAGTCTTGGGCCTAAGTGTTTCCACCCGAGAAAGTACCTATACTTAGCCATAGTTTACCTTCATATCATACAAGACATTCCCAAAACTCACTCAAACACTTAATCTTATATTTCTCTCAAATTCCAAGTGCTAAAACCCTCATCCGAATCTTAAGGTTCTCCTTCAAGCTTCAAGTCTCCATCTCCAATCTTCTTCAAGGTTTCTTCAAAAGCTAAGTTATATGTGTCTCTATTATGGGTTTCTTTCACCCATGATGACCAAGCTTCCTTTTATCTAAAATTGCATGATTTAAAGTTGGATTACTCATGGGTCTTAACTATTATGAGTTTTACTGCTCACTATGTTGGGGTTTTATGAAAGTATGGTTGTTTTAGCATGTTTTGAGCTTTTAGTCTAAGATATATTGCTAGATTTAATGAAGGATTTTGATGTATATTGCTTGAGGGTATTACTAAGTATTGATTTATGGTTTTACATTGGATTAACTTGCATGATTTCACTCTTGAATTGCATGTTTTTACACTAGCATTACACACCCGCCAAGTATTTGATAAAATGTCTTTCTAAGGATTCTTTAAGTTTTTATGATCTATTGATTAAGTTATGATTCAAGTGACTCTATGATGATTATGAGTTTTCTAAAGATGTCTTTAAATCATGAAAATGTTGATGATATTGTAGGGCCTGATTAAGCCCCTTTTCTAAGATTATACCTCTTATGAGCCTTTAATATTGATGTTGATGCAAGGATGATGTTGATACTGAACTATTATTATGTTTGAAGTTGGGCTCACATTTATAGGTCAAGGATTATGTTAGGAGCTACCCGTGCCATGTTTCTATGTTTATTGCAAGTTAATAAAGTATGATTATCTTATATATTCTGTGGGATTAGACTTAGCACCAATATATGCAGGGTTTGCTCTCTTCCCTTGAACTATGTGCCACCATAGGATTATGTTATACCCTTGCTATACTAATGGATCTATCTAGTACACTCTACTTTGAAATGCCTAATCCGAAATAGGGTGGGTCCTTGTAAGGAAGGCCACTTAATCCAAAAAGGCATGGGCTCTCATAAGGAAGGCCACTTAATCTAAAAAAGGATGGCTCCCATAAGGAAGATTGTTTCTTTGAAAGGGTATGGGCTCCCATAAGGTGAAGTTATTCATGGAATCCTCTCTGAAAAGGATGGGCTCCCTTAAGGAAGGTTATTTCTCCGAAAGGGGATGGGCTCCTGTAAAGTGAAGTATGGTTTACCTTGAAAAATAGATCACCTCTTTATCGGTGAGGGGTAATCATTAGGATTCCAAGTTGTAGCTCACTTGGTCTTATTCTATGTCGGTTGAGGTCTTTTCCCACACTTATGTATTATGATCTATACAAATTGAGTGAATGGCAAGTATGCTTTACTTTAGCATTAATCATACATATCATATTGTTATTATTATATCTATTAATTATTATTATGTATTTTGACTATGTTGTCTATCTTTTTTATATTACATCCCGCATACTTAGTACATTCAAATATACTAACGCATAATCTATACCTACATGATATCACCATGCAGGAGCCGAAAGCCCGCTTGAGCACTCCACCCACGTGGCTAGTACAGTTTCACTCAAGCTTGTTGGTGAGTCCTCCATTATGGGGACGTTGCTTATGAGCTCATGCTATTTTCTAAACTATCTTTCTTTTATGTATACGTTAACTATGAGGGTGAGCCTGGTTGCTTATCTTGGCCCCCATTCTTATCTATGTAGTAGAGGTGTTGTTGGACATGTCATATATCTATGCTATGAGACTTGACTCTCTTGTTTTTGATATTTATGATATGGAAGTTTACCCTTAGTTCCAATTCCCCTTCATTATGTTTATCTCTTATTGTCACTTTTATTGCTTCCACGACCAAGGATGTGTGATGATATGTTATGAGGCTTATTTGGTGTTCCTTCAGGTTCCCCATTCGCCGGTCACGTCTAGGTCCTAAGCTTGGGTGATACTTGAATGCTGTATTGTATTCTCATAATGTATCATCAAACTTCCGTGACCAATATGTCCTATTTGCATTCACAATCTTTGATAGAATCTATTTAATCTCTCTATTTGACACATCAACTTGCCCACTTATCTGTGGATGTAAGGTGTTACCATTCTATGCTTTATCCCATATTTCTTAAGAAGAGCTTTGAATAACTTATTATAAAAATAGGAACCTCCATCGCTCATGATTGCCTGAGGAGTGCCAAATGTAGAGAAGATGTTTCTTTTGAGGAATGCTGTAACACTTTTACCTTCATTGTTGGAAAGTGCAATCACTTCCACCCATTTTGAAACATAGTCTACAACAACCAGAATATACTTGTTCCCTTAAGAATTGACAAATGTCCCCAAGAAGTCTATCCCCCAACATCAAATAACTCGATCACCATAATAGGGTTAAGTGAGAGCTCATGCTTTTAAGAAACACCACCTTCTCTCTGGAACCTTTCAATAGCCTTAGTATAATCATTGGCATCTTGGTTGATTATTGGCCAATAGTAGCCACACTGCAAAATCTTATGTGCTATCTGAATTCCACTATCTACCAATATGAATGGCAAGCCTCCAAGATGCTCATCATCTCCACCTCAGGAACACAACCATGAATAATTCCATCTGTACAGGAATGAAACAAATACAAATCATCCCCAAAAAACTTCTTCACATTAGACATAATTTATGGTGCATTTGAGAATTCAAGTCCGGGTGGTACAAAATTACTAACTAAGTAATCTGCATAATTTACAAACAATGGTATCAAATCACGAGATTATGTGAACACTCTCTCTTTAGGGAACAAATCATCAATCTCTACCCCATTGTTGAACTTTGCCATCGCCTCTTCTTCAAGTCTGGATAGGTGGTTTACAACCTAATTATATGTCCCCTTTTTGTCAATCAACTCAAAATCAAAATCTTGAAGAAGTACTACCAATTTACACCCTTTATAACCTCCGTACCTCAATGCTTAGTGGTCAATATGTACAATGACTTTGATCCCCAAAAAATATGATCTGAACTTCTCTAACGGAAAGACCACTACAAGTAACTCCTCCTCAGTGATAGTGTAGTTTTTTTGTGCTTTATTTAGGGATTTACTGGCATAATAAGTGGGATGTAGAACCTTCTCTCTGTGTTGACCCAACACCACACCAAGGGCTACCCTACTTGCATCACATATAATCTTGAAGAACAAAGTCCAACCTAGAGCAACTATGATGGCAACGATATCAACAACTGCTTCAACCCCTCAAATGCTTTTAGACATACATCATCAAACACAAACTTAAAGTCCTACTCAAGTAGTTTGCGCAAAAGGTGTACAATCTTTATGAAGTACTTTATGAACCATCTGTAGAAGCTTACATAACCCAATAAACTTCTCACACCTGTAATAGAGATATATAGAGGTAGCTTCTCAATAAACTCAACTTTTACTCTATCAACCTCTATGCCTTTAATGGATATCCTGTGCCCTAACACAATTCCTTCCTTCACCATGAAGTGGCACTTTTCCTAATTCAGCAAAGGATAAAATTCTTCACATCTTCAAATCACATCATACAAATGTGTCAAGCACTCCTCTAATGAATCTCCAATAACACTGAAGTTATCAATGAACATCTCAATAGTATCCTCCAACATATTGTAGAAGATAGACATCATGAATCTCTGAAATATCGCCGGTGCAGTACATAACTAGAATGACATCCTTTTGAATGTGGAAGTCCTATAGGAACATTTAAAAGTTATTTTTCTCTTGATCCTCTATAGGATAGAAATCTTACTATAGCCCAAGTAACCATCAAGAAAATAACACTAAACTTTTCCCATCAAACGATCCAGCATCTGGTCTATGATGGCACAGGGAAGTGATCCTTCTCTGTCGATGCATTGAGTTTGCAATAGTCCATGCAAATCCTCCAACCTATGGCTGGACTTCTAGGACACAACTTATTGTTATCATTTGGGAGCACAATGATACCTTTCTTATTTGGAACACATTGGATCGGACTCACACTTTCACTGTCAGCAATCGAATATATCACACTTGCATCAAAACATGTCACGACACAAGCCTAGAGCTAATACATAACATAGAGAATAAGAACCCAAAGGGACCTATACAAACCTCTTATCATATCAACCACACATCCTTGGTCGTGGAAGCAAAGTAAACAACAACTAGCGACATAACTCTTTAAAGCAATCCACCCAGCTGGCAGGTAATGAGGCACAATAAAAAGGGAAGCGAGACTAAGGGAAGTCTTTGAAAATTATTAAATCATTAAAGAGTCAGACTCAAGCATAAGTACATCATAATATCCTACAACACTTCTAGCATGGAATGTAGCGGGAGCCAAACCACTTTCCGGACTCACCCTCATAGTAGTAAATATTCAACATAAAGAAGTCTTAAAATAACATGAGTAACGAAGATAGTGTCCTCAGACTTAAAGACTCACCAAAGCTTGCTTCAAAGTATAATACTAGCCATGTGGAGGATGATCAAATGGTACTCCGATCCCTATATGGTAATATCATGTAGGCATAAAGTATGCATTAGTATGTTTGAATATACTAAGTATGTATGATGCAATATAATAAGACATAAGCCAATAAAGTCAAAATGCATAATAATAAGCAATAGATAAGTGTAATCTCAATATGTCATGCATAATCAATGCTTGAAGTAAAACATTCTTGTAAATCATTCAACTTGCATAGAACATAATACATATGTGGGAAGAGACCCTAACTGACAAAAGTAAGACCAAGCGAGCTACAACTTGGAATCCTGATGATTACTCCCCATCTATAAATAGGTGGTCTACATACCAAGGTAAACGATACTTCACCTTATAGGAGCTTGTCCCATTTAGGATAAGTAATCCCTTACTAAAATTCATCCCATTTCGGGGTAGATTTCATGATAAAGTGCATTAAATGTATCTACTAGTATAGCAAGGGTAAAATATAATCCTATGTTGCCACATAATTTAAGGAAAGGAGTATGGACCCTTGGAGATAGTTCATGCCGATATTCAATCCATCAATGCTAAGTCTAATCCCACAGAATACTTGAAACAATTATAGTTTAATCATAATATGAAAACTTGTAAGAATATGACTTGAGTAGCTTATAAACATGCTTGACCTTTAATAGTAAGCCTAACTTGAAACATGAGAGTAGATCATAATTATTTATGAAAAACCCTTGCTTTAACATGAATAGCTCACAAAAGGTTAACAAATCTCGAAATAGGGCTTAACTTGATACTTGTAACATCTAGATACTTTTCATCAATTCAATATATACTTCAAAGCTCTTAATCATCATATAGTCACTTGACTTGTAAATCATGAAATAGATCATCAATAACTTGAGAATTCTTGACTTGACATTTTATCAAATACTTGGTGATTCATGATTCTAGTTCCAAATCATGCAATTTGAAAGTGAAATAAGATGAGAAAACATAATTAAATCAACCCACCAACATATAGTAAAACCCCATATAGGGTACCTTGAAATCCATTATCAAATCTCATAATAGATCATAGTTCCATGGCTTAAAATATGCATAGTCTCAATAGAGAAAATCAATTCATAGTATGAGCTTAAAATAGATAGACTTGCATAACCGATCATATTTCATAAACCCCAACATAATTCATGCTCATAATTCATAATAAGCGATACCTATAGGTAATACAACTTGAAAACATGCAATTTTCATAAAAAGGAAGATTGGGCTCCATGGGTGAAAGGACCAAATGGATGAAACCCACATACCTCAAACTTGGGTTTTTTTTTAGATGAGCTTGAAAAGAACTTAGAGCTTCAAGAGAATCCTTGAGTTCCAATATTAAGCTTGAAATCCTTGAAATTGGAGTGAGATATTTGGCTAAGTCTTGGAGAGGTTTTTGTGAGGGTTTTGAGTGATAAAGTTGAAAAATCGCTAAGTATAGGTATTTTCACGCATAAATGGGCATGGAGTTATGACCTTAATGCCCTTGGCTGAGATAGAAAAACCAAGGAAAAACATACACTGGTCCACATCCTTCGCGTGATGTAGACCCATCGTGCAAGCCATTTGTACTGTTTCACGCCCCTATCGTATTATGGCCACGGCATAGATGCTCTCTGGAAATCATAATTTTGTGAAATTTACTTTTCACTATGGGTCCTCTAAAATACGGATTATACCAATTTCCCACTCAATTTTTCCCCTAATCATGAATATGAGGTCGGATTTCTGATAGCACGTATAGATTTTGAGATATATTGAAATTACAATTATGAGCATTTCTGAAGCACATTCTTGGGGCATTTCAATATCTCCATCTTGGGAATATTCATCCTCGAATGTCAAAGAAATGTGCATAAAAGAAGTAATCATGAAGATTTCAGCCTAACATGAATCCAACAAATGCATTTAAATATTTTTTCCAAAATAAATCTCAACATGAATGTTAAAAATCATCATAAACTTATTACCATGAACCTAAATGCATACAAAATGACATGAGGACTGACACTTAAGACTTGAAATCATATAGGGGACTTAAATTAGTACCTTTGGCTTGAGAAGAGTGGAAGAGATATGGATATCGCTTTTTCATATCTGCCTCGGCTTTTGATGTGACACTTTTAACTTGTTGGTTCCTCCATAGGACCTTGATGGAAGCTACATCTTTGTTTTTCAACCTCTTCACTTGTCTATCCAAAAGTTCCATCTGGACCTCTCATAGGTCAAATTATCTCCTATGACACCAACAATATCCAAGGGAACTATAGTACTTGGGTAACCCACACACTTCCTCAACATGGATACATGAAAGATAAAATGAACTATATTCATCTTCATAGGCAACTCCAACTCATATGCAACTTTACCTACTCTCCTCAAACCTTTATAGGGACCCACATGTCTTGGGCTCAATTTTCCCTTCTTGCCAAATCGGACCACACCCTTCATGGGTGAGACCTTCAAATAGACCCAATCATCAACCTCAAACTTAAGATCTTTTCTCCTCACATCAGAATAGGACTTTTTTCTACTTTGGGTTGTTTTCAATCTCTCTATTATCAACCTCATGTTCTCCAAGGCTTCTATGACCAAGTCCAAACATAGCAAAGCCATTTCCTCCACTTCTAACCACCCAACCGGTGATTTACAATGCCTACCATAAAGAGCTTCAAAGGGAGCTATACCAATGCTTGAGTGGTAGCTATTGTTGTAAGCAAACTCAATGACTGGAAGATGTTCATCCCAACTACCCATAAACTCCAAAACATAAGCCCTAAGCATATTCTCAAGTTTTTGGATAGTCCTCTCGGCTTAACCATTCGTTTTAGGATGAAAAGTCATGCTAACCTTAGTACCGAGACCCTTTCGAAATGACCTCCAAAAGTGAGAAGTGAATTGAGCGCCTCGATCCAAAATGATAGACAAGGGCACCCGATGCAATCTAACCAACTCATGAATATACATCTTGCCATAATCTTTAGTACAATAAGTAGTTTTGACCTGTAGAAAGTGAGCCGACTTTGTCATTCTATCCACCACAACACAAATAGAGTCAAAATATTTACTATTCTTAGGCAACCCAACCATAAAATCTATGTTGATCTCTTCCCACTTCCATGTAGGAATCTCTATATCTTGGGCTAGGACACCCGACCTTTGATGTTCGACTTTCACTTGTTGGCAATTGTGACATCTAGCTATGAATTTGGCATTGTCCTTCTTCATACCACCCCATCAATATACCTCCCTCAAGTCTCTATACATCTTTGTAGAACTGGGGTGAATGGAATAGGATGAATTATGGGCCTCCTCCAAGATTAATTCTCTCAAGCCATCCGCATTTGGCACACATAATCTACCTTGGCACCTAAGGGTACCATCTCCCCTTTCGAAGAAAATGTCCACTTTACCATCTCTCACCAAGGCTTTCAACTCTAGAAAGGCGGGGTCAAGATCTTGTTGTGCCTTTACCTCCTCAATCAAAGAAGATTTAGAACCATCAACAACCAGCACACCACTATTGTCAACTTCATCCAATCTAATCCCCAATCTAGCCAACCGGTGAACCTCTTTAGTCACCTCCTTGCCACTATCATCAACATGAGCTAGACTACCCATAGATACCCTAATTAGAGCATCGACACAACATTAGCTTTGCCCGGGTGATAATGCACACTCCTATAATAATCTTTAAGGAGCTCTAACCTCCTTATTTGTCTCAAGTTAAGACCTTTTTAGGTGAATACATATTGGAGACTCTTGTGGTTAGTAAATACATCAACATGAACCCCACACAAGTTATGACACCAAATTTTCAAAGCAAATACCACGGTCGCCAATTCAAGATCATGGGTGGGATAATTCTTCTGTGCACCTTATGTTCCCTAGAGGCATATGGTATCACCTTACCGTTTTGCATCAAAAGACACCCTAAACCAATTCTTGAGGCATCGTAATAGACCACAAACCATTCCAACCCTTCCGGTAGAGACATAATAGGACTGGAGACAATCTTATCTTTCAAAGTTTGGAAACTCTTTCACATTCATTGGTCCAGATGAACTTTCCTTCTTTTGTGTCAACTTAGTCATAGGAGAAGCAATAGAAGAGAAGTCTGTTAGACCCCATAATTATTTCAATCGAAGTAAATCATTTAATTGGAAAAGTTATGACGATCATGGCGTAATTTAAATTAAGTTTGTGGTGCTTAATTATAATTGGAGCATATATTTTAAGTTGGAGTCGGGAGTCCTCAATTGGATTAAAATAGAAAAGTT
>JAOTQJ010200016.1:0-20151 GCA_025642045.1 Solanum sejunctum | reverse complement strand
TGTTAGGCTAAAGGACATAACTCTGAATTCATAGTGCCCGTAGCGAGTTCTGAATGATGTTTTGGGAATATCTTCTTCTCACACTCGAATCTGGTGATATCCTGACCGTAAGTCTATTTTTGAAAAGCACCTAGCTCCCTGCAAATAGTCAAACAGATCATCAATCCTGGTGAGGTGGTATTTATTCTTAATGGTTACCTTGTTCAGCTGATGGTAGTCAATACACATCCGCAACGACCCTTCCTTCTTCCTTACGAACAATACTGGAGCCCCCAAGAGAGAAGTGCTAGGCCGTATAAAACCTTTCTCTAACAAGTCTATTAGCTGCGCCTTCAATTCCTTTAACTCGGCTGGTGCCATTCTGTATAGAGGAATCGAGATAGGCTGAGTGCCGGGCAATAAATCTATAGTAAATTCCACTTCTCGCTCCGCAGGAAGGGCGGGAAGTTCATCCGAAAATACGTCTAAAAATTCATTAACTACGGGGAATAGACTGGAGAGTCGGAGGCTTGGCATTCACATCATGCACCCATACCAGGTGATAAAGATACCTTTTTCTGATCATCTTGCTAGCATTGAGGTACGAAATAAACTTACCCCTCGGCTTTGCGATATTACCCGACCATTCTAGAACTGGTTCTCCTTGAAATTGAAATTGAACTCGCTTCCTTTGACAATCAACTTTAGCATAGCAAGAAGCCAGCCAATCCATGCCCATAATGACATCAAAATCCATCATGTCTAGCTCTATCAAATCAACCAAAGTCCAACGGTCCAGAACAGATACCGGATAGTTTCTATAAACTCTACTAACTATAATAGATTCTCCTATCAGTGTCACAACCTCGCAAGGCTCTATCGGTTCATACCCTATATTAAGTGTGCATGCGACAAACGGAGAAATATACGACAAGGTGGAGACAGGGTCAATTAATGCTTACATAGCCCGAGAATAAACAAATAATATACCTGTAATCACATTAGGCGATGCCTCCTGATCCTGTCAGCTAGATAGGGCATAAATACGATTAATAGGACCACTAGAACCCGCAGCTCCACCGTGACCTTTTCCACGACCTACAGCTACTGGAGTACCCCGTCCCGCGAGGTTCATAGCCACTAAGGCAGAAAAAGAAGCCCCGTGCTACAGAAGTCTGGGAGGATCCTTCTGCACCAGCTCTGTTAGGACAATTACGCATTTGGTGGCCCTGATGACCACAAATAAAGCAAGCACCTCTAGAACGGAAGCACTCCCCTGGGTGACGTTTCCTACACAGAGAACACTGGGGCATAGTAACCCTACTGACTGTTGAAACCCGGCCCTGCCCCTGACTGACTAGAGATAGCTGGCCTCCTACTGGACATTTGCAAGGGTGCACTTCATGCTAGTCGAGGAGGAGGCCCACTCTGCTGCGATCGAGACTGTGCGCCTCGGAAATCAGTACCGAACTGGATGAACTAGTCCTCTTTGATGGACCCCTATCATTTGCCCTATTTGCCTGGCTCCCACGATGATGATCCTCCATCCCCTGGGCATGAGCCTGAATACGAGCAATATCCATCCCAGGTTGGACAGCCAATACCAGGCAACTATCTCCATAATATGTATCCAGCCCAACAGTATAACAATGCATGCGATCCATCATGCTAGAAACATATGCTGATGCATATCGAGCCAAAGAATCAAATTCCAGACTGTATTCCCGAATCGACCGGCCTTGCTACCGTAGCATCAAAAACTTGTCTTCCCTGACACGTCTAATCTCGGAAGGTAAAAAGTGAGCCAGGAAAGCTTTAGTAAACTCTCCCCAAATTGCAGGTCGGGCATTTGCACCTCAAGACAGCAACCATAATTCATACCAGTTCGCCGCAATGTCCTGCAATCGATAAGATGCCAACTCCACCGATTCTACTTCTGAGGCCCCAATCACCCTCAAGGTTCATTGTATTTGTCTTACGAACTCTTGAGGATCTTCTGAGTGTTTAGACCTAAAGAATTCTGGGGGTCCACTGGCTAAGAAATCATGGGCCTGGGAACTATCTCCGCGGGCTTCCTGACTACTCCCAGCTTCCTGTCTGTGGGCCTGGCTTGCCATAATTTACGTCAATAACTACACTGCCTCTCACAGCTCCCCGATTTCTGCGCCTGGATAGGGAGTCAAAGGTTTTGATGCCTGGCCCTCTAGGGCTAATGGGGCGACCGAACCCGCTGTCGGGAATACAGTCTCTAGCTCCGCTTGATCATGAGCTCAGGTAGTTCCCCGACCACGTCGAGCCCCATCTACTGCTGCAGACCTTCCTCTACGGCCGTTTGGTTGCTTCCTTGGCGGCATATCTGAAATTCAAATAATTTTTGTTAGGGAGGAAAATCACCCTATCAACATCGATCTAACGTACGATCTAAGATCAGAAGGAAAAGTAACATCCTAATGTCCTGTAGCCTCCTATTTATAGGTGCGGTGCATGACACACCGATAAACAAGACTCTACTAGACACGGTCGATGAACACTCCAAGGACTAACTGCTCTGATACCACTTCTGTCATGACCCAACCCAAGGGCCGTGATTAGTGCCGGTTGAGCACCCAGACATACACTAAACCGGATTTCCATTCACAATAACTAAGGAATTTCTCGAAATTTCGGGCAGAGTTTCCTCTATTTTACTGACTAGCCTCACCTGCAAATAGCGAACCCAACAATAACAAACATCACTATACATATATATGCGGGCCGACAAGGTCACCGCTGCGACAAAATCGCCCAACAAACATATCATTCAAACAAAGTCACACCAATATAGTTCCCACACCCACATATATCCATAGACCTCTAAACACACAAATTGTATCATAAGATAGGACAGGGCCCCGTCATACCCTCGAGTATATATACAAATGCAAAGTACAAAAAATAAGGAGACATGTATATACCAACAGACTGCTCCTGAGTCAAGGGAGCACTTCAACGGTAGGCGGAGATCCTAAGAAGATGGCTCTCTAACCTGCTCATCTGTACCTGCGGGCATGAATGCAGCCCACGAAGGTAGGGGGTCAGTACGAAATGCATACCAAGTATGTAAAGCGGAAAGTACAAAATATGAACGAAAATAATAATTCCAACAAAATATATAACTCAAACCTATATGCACACATAAACAAATATTTCTCGTTTTAAACCATTAAAATAATGCATATCGGACGGGAATGATGGCGTCCTCCAAACTCGTGCCATACCACAGCCTAACACCAGAAATTTCAAATCTCCGACAACTCCAACACAAGTCCCAACTGTAGCCCAAGTGAGCCGAGGCGAACAACGGCCAAGAACTGTAGCCCATTAATTGATCCGAGGCGATGGTGCCACGCACTCCCGTGAGCCCAGACGAACTCGACCCAACACTCACACATCATGATGGCATCCCAAGCCCAGCTCCTTATGTATCCAAGCTAAGCAAAGTCAGTCCACGGGCAAACTAACCCGCCGTATCCAACCTATTTCAGAATATATATACATATAATTATATATGCGCACGAAATAACCAGCCCGAGAACTAGTGAACGAGCACAAAAGGGCATGAACAGAGTCGTGAGAATCATAAGCATAAAACCTAGTTTCAAAAACTTAGAAATATGTAAATTTATCATTTATGAAACCAAAGAGTTATTCTTCTAAGAATCCCCTTTTTTTTTTACTGAAATTGCTCAACTTTATATTTAATGGTGATTTCGGAATAAATTGAACCTATAGTTCCCAAACTACTTAGTTTTTGGTCAAACGAATATTATTCATGGATTCTAATCTTCAAGAATTACATATGAGGTTCATTTATCATAGAATTGGCCCAAAAAGAACATAAATTATATTTAAACCTAGTTTGCAAAGGAAGAGGGATTTTTCAAATATTCGGCGTAAACCAAACGTACCATTTCATGCCAAGAGACCAAAAACCTATACAAACCTCAATTTCGCTTTCCAACTAGCTCCAACGTAAGGTCAATCCAACTTAGTCTTCTGGATGTTCAATGTCTACACAATTACAATAACGCCAACGATTAATATCCATATCGTGCCTTTATTCCTAACCTTTTAGTTCTAAATTTATAAAAATTTCGGCAGCATTTTCCCTTAAAATAGCCACCCTGAGAATTCAACTTGGCTCAAATAATCAATCAACAACAACAACAACAACCTATAACATCAATAAACCTTTTCCAATACCACCACAACATCAAAACATCACAAAACGCTATTGAGACGTAAATAGTAAAATAGGGTAGAAGTGATTCAAACTTATATCTACCATATTCAATCCTTCCTATATACTTCATAAACTATATTGTACCACTCCAACGCCCGACGCTAACTCCCAATGTTAAAAACATAACGATATACCTTCGACGGGGTTCCAATTCAAGTTAACGTTCATGTAATCATTCAAATAGTTTTCTAACACTCCTTTAATGCCATAAAGATTATTTCCATGACAAGTAAACTCAAATATATGACAACAATTCAATATATAACCATCTGCAAATTTGTTCCCAATTCAACCCCAAATTCGAAATCCGTAATTCCACTAACAACTAATCCTATTTTTGTGTTTTACCTTCATTTTAACACATTCCTAACACCTTCACAACCTTGAATTAACATAAACAAAGCTAAAAATTAACATACCTTTAAAGATTCTCACAAGACCCACACCTTCCTATCCGTCGAACCAAGCATTTTCTTGACCAACCAACGCCTGTACGCCACTTAGGGGGTCCAATATAACAAGCTTGAAGCGTCAAATAATTGAAAACTTGGAAAAAAATAATTTTGGTTTTCCTTGGTACTTGGCCGAGACCCTCCAAATGTTTTCTCCATAATTTTTTCTAAGTATCACTCTTGTGGAAGATAATTCCCACAAGGTGATATATATAGACTAAGTCCACCATACATGGACTAATAGAATATGGACACACACACATGACCCCACAACCTTTTATTCTTAAGGACTAAACTTAGCATAAAATCTACATTTGATCCCAAACTTTACCAAATTGAAACAATTAAGGACTTTCGGGGTTTAAGTTAACTTACGGGTTCTAACAGAATTTTTGTAAGCAAATTTGCAATCATCAACTGTTTACTAATATGATCAATCGACACAAGAATCTAAACTCTTCCCTTTACTACCAAAAATTTAATGTCAATTTGTTTTGAATTTGACAAGCTTTGATTGTTCTTTGAATATAACTCAATAGAATTATTATCACAATAGATTTTCAATAGTCTCTCTATGTCATTGACTATCAGTATTCCAGTGATGAAATTCCTTAGCCATATTCCTTTATTTGATGCTTTATAGCAAGCCACATATTCATCTTCCATAGTAGATAAAGCTATTAATGTTCATTTTACAGTCTTTCGTGAAACAACTCCTTCTCCCAATATGAAAACATAACTTGATATAGACCTCTACTATCAAGACATCCAACAAAATTTGAATCGAAATATCATATGATCTCTAAATGATTCGACCTCCGATAAATGAGTATGTAAACTTTAGTTCTTTAAAAATATCTCATAACCCATTTTGCTGCTTTCCAATCATCCATTGTCGGATTACCTAGATATCGATCTAACATTCCCACTATGCATGCTATATCTGGACACGTATAAATTTATACATACATAAGACTTCTCACTGTTCATGCGTATACCATTTTGTCCATCTCTTTCTTTTTGATGTCCAAATTTGGACATTGGCGCAAATTCAATTTATCACCTTTTGCCATAAGTGTATCTCCTGGTGCAAAATGTTCTATGCCAAATCTACTTAGCACCTTTTCAATATAAGTTTTTTGCAAAAATTCTAGTATGTTTCTGGTACTATCTCTAGATTCTCTACACCCGCATCAGACAATTCAAGCTTGAAGGCCTTGAGTTTTGTCACAAGATTAGACATTTTCATAATGTACTTCCTTACATTTCCTTTACTCTTATATCGCATTGAAACAATCTTGTTAAGAATAGTACTTATTTCAACCTTTTCAGTAGCAGTGAATCAGTCTGTGATTTCTTTTAAGAAAACTTTAGCATCTCTATTTTCTGCTATACTGCCTCTTAAGGATTCTGGAATTGAGTGTTGCATCATCATCAAGCTCATGTGATTTGATCGTTTCCACTTTTCGTATGCAGACTTTGCTAGTTTCATTCAAGTTCATATGACGATCAAATCTCAATGCATAGTCTAGATCCATGTAGCCAAACATTATCATAATGTGCTCTTTCCATTTCTTAAGGTTTATGCTATTAAGCACGGGAATGTTGTTTATATTGGCAGATATTGACTACACTACAAGATAAAATAAATAATACTCATAATTAATAATCGAATAAATCATGTAAATGTGATGGTAATATAAATTAATCACAATTAAAGTAACAAGAATAAATAATTTATGATATCATATAGACACACACATATACATAAAAGTGAACCCGTCTCAAGATACCTAGCACAAAATTATCATTTAGTCTTTGGACTGAAATAATAACCTATAAGTGGTACTCATATACATAGTTCATAAATATTGATTACTAAAACAGCATAACAATATGCCTTTCTTTGGACCGACATATTAGTAGCATGTATTACACAAGTATCTCATATTCATGATTATTCAAAATCTAGAAAAAAAAATCTTCCTTTGGGATGAATTTTGCATAGATAAATTATGCTTACTTGTTCAAAGTAAATAAAATTTACACAATAAAGCTTACTTTGGCAACATATTATTTGATTTATTCACTTACAAACTTATTCCATAAAATAAAAATAATGATACAATAATAAATTGCAACTGAAATTTAGAAAATTCTTCAAAATAAGGTTGAAAACCTATAATAAGTAATAAATAAAATAATACAGGCAAGAAGAAGAGCAAAATTGAGAATCTCAGTGTTCACCAAAACAAACCCACATATATGAGAATTAAGACCTTTTGCAACTTGAAAAATAAATAAAATAATACAACAAAAAAAAACTTCAAAATAAAGGAATGACAATACATTTGTGAAAAATTGTTGTCAGAACAATTGCTTAAAATTAATTGGAAAAGCAATATTGTCTGAAAATTTGCAGAAAGCTATACTTTGTTAAGTGGATAAAAAATTAATTTTAAAAAAATAAATGAAAAATAGATGTTTATGCAAAATATGACTAAGTATAGGTGTTTATATGCATTGGAGGGCATGGAGCTATGAACAAAAGGCCGTTGGGCCAAAATAATTTTGATGCACAAAATAACACTGATCCACGCCCCTTGCGCGTGACTAAGTATAGGTGTTTATATGCATAGGAGGGAATGGAGCTATGAACCAAAGGACTTTGGGCCAAAACAATTTTGATGCACAAAATAACACTGATTCGTGCCCCTGGCGCGTCGCAGCCAGAGCACGGATCGCCACTGGATAAGGAAATTTTTGGAAAAATTATTTTAGCTACAGTTGCTCTAAAATTAGTGTTGTACACATTTTTCACTCTAGTTTGCCCTCTGATAACGAATATGAAGTTGGTTTTTTGATATCACAAACGAATTTTGAGATATATGAAAGTTATGATTATGGGCATTTTCATAGCACATTTTAAGGCATTTTTGGGGTGTTTCACTTGGTACCCAAGGGAACCATCTCCCCCTTAGGAGAAAACCTCCACTTTTCCCTTCTTCACCAATACCTTTAATTCTAATAAAGTAGTGTCAAGGTCTAGGGCTAATTTTTACCACTTCCGTTCTACCCAAACTCACATTTGTCAAATTTAGCAACCAAATGCCACCCTCAAAAGTATCATGTTCTCTCCACACTGTGGGAGCAAGTCAAAACATCAACCATGAATACTACCCCAAACCTGTCAAGGTAGGTTTTCACCAAGGTCTTTCATTTCAAATGTGCTAGAAAAAAAATTCTTGGTTTTATGCAATAAACCTGAATCACGTAGAATGTCATCTACATACAGCACAAGGATGATAAATTTTCTCCCACTAAGCTTGAGATATATGCATTGATTAACAGTGTTTTCCTTAAATCTAAAATTGGTTATCACCTGATCAATCTTCCGGTACCATTAACAGGATGCCTGTTTTAAGCCATATATGGACTTCTTAAGTTTACATATAATATGCTTTGAATTTTGAGATTCAAAAGTTTCTGGTTACACCATGTATATTGTTTCTTCAATGATTCCATTGAGATAAGAAGTCTTTATGTCTATTTGATATAACTCTAAGTCATAATGAGCTACAAATTCGATAATGATTCTAAAATAGTCTTTCAATGATACACGCTAAAAGTTCTCTTGAAAATCTATCCCTTCCTATTAAGTGAATCCTTTGGAAACTATACAATCTTTGTATCTCTTGATGTTGCCTTTTGAATCATGTTTGGTTCCAAAAATTCATTTATAACCAATTGATTTAGATCCTTATGGTAACTCAACAAGATCCCAAATGCCATTGTCTTTCATAGATTTTATCTTAATTTTCATGGCTTTGATCAATTTAAAAGAGTTTCGACATGATTTTGCTTGACTAACAGTTATAGGATCATCTTCCAATCCCATGTCAAAATCATGTTCTTGGAGATAAATGACATCATTATAAAAAATAGCATTTGTCCTTTCTCTGTTGGATCTTCTTAATGTACTTTAACTCGAGGTTGTTGAATATGGGGTGATATCATTGTGTTGTCTACAAAATCCTAATTCATAGGTTGAGAAACATTGGAAAGTGACATTATTGCATTTTCTACGTAACCTGAATTACTGGATGAAAAATATTTGATAAAGTGACCATATCATTTTCAGTAGTAGCATCGATATTATCAAATTTTTCTTCAAACACAATTTGTTTCTTTTGATTTTTTCCTCCATAATCAACGTCCTCAATAAATTTGACATTCCCTGTCTTGAAAAAAGATACATTTGAAGGGTCTTAAAATTTAAAACATCTCGACCTTTCTGAGTAACCCACAAAGTAGCAAATAATAGTTCTCAAATCTAGTTTCTTTTCATTAGGCTTGTAAGGTCTTGCTTTGGCTGGACATGCCCAGACATATAAGTACCTAATACTAGTAATCTTATCGGTCCATAACTCATATGGGGTTTTAGATATCGCTTTGCTTTCACATTTGTTTGGTATGTACACTGTAGTTTTTTAACACTTCTTCCCAAAGTGATTAAGGTAAAGAAGAATGATTAATCATAATACTTACTATATCTTTTAGAGTGTGATTTCATCTTTCAGATACACCATTTTGATGTGGAGTTCCTGGCATGGTGTATTGAGGTACAATTCCACACTTTGCTAGATATTTTACAAAAGGTCTTGGACGTTGTTCCCCTAAACCATCATGTCTATCAAAGTATTCTCCTCCTTTATCAGATTTGACAGCCTTAAGTTTCTTGCCTAGTGGAGTTTCAACTCCAGCTTTGAAAATTTTGAAAATATCCAAAGATTGTGACTTCTCATGAATTAAATAGACATAGTAGTATCAGGAGTAATCTCTATAAAGTCGATAAGATATAGTTGACCATTCCATGAAGCCATATGGAGAGGACCACAAATATATATATATATATCAACTCTAAAGGTTTCTTACTCCTATAAGCACCTATTTTCCTTATATTCATTTGTTTTCCCTTGATGTATTCTATATAAATTTTAAAATTTGATACTTTAAGGAAATCAAGAATTCCCTCAGACACAAGCCTTTGTATTCTTTGTTTTGAAATATGATCCAATTGCTTATGCCATAACAATGATGAATTCTTATTTATTAATTTATGCTTAATACCAAAATTACTGGAATGCATATTTTCATTATTGCATGAGGCTTGACGATTTATTTTATATATTTATCAATCAGAATACCAGTTCCAATAATATTAGAGTTTAGATAAATACTACAACATTCATTTTCAATGAACAATTATATCCACATTTATCCAAACAAGTAATAGAAATTAAGTTTTGTTTAAATGATGGTACAACAAATGTTTTCTCCAATTATAAATAAAAATCAGTATCTAATAAAATTCTAGAGATACCAATAGCCTCTACAGTTACCTTATTTCCATTGCCCACGTAGATGTATCTTTTAGCATCAATTGACTTTCAGCTCGTTAGTTACTCCTGCATAGTGGCACTTATGTGAGTAGTTACACTCAAATCTATCCACCAAGTATCTGTAGGTACCATAGTCGAATTAACTTCTGACCAAACAATATTAATAAGTTTACCCTTCTTTTAATGACAAGTAGTATACTTGAAATACTCTTTTTCATTGTGGCCAAGTTTCTTACAAAAGAAACATGACTTCTTTTCCTTAGTATTAGATTTTTTTGTCTGTAACTCCTTTATTTTAACTCCTTTTCTGCTTCTGTGAAACTACTTAATTTGTAGAGGTTGATATCAAATGAGTACTTTCAATCTTTTCTTGTTTAAGTTTGTCTTCATCCTATACACATTGATCTATAAGCTTATTCAAAGTCTATTTTTCCTTTTGAGTATTATATGAAACTTTGATTTGACTAAATTTCGCAGAAAGGGAGATCAAAAACAGGTGCACAAGTATGTCATCAGACAATTCAAGCTTGAAGGCCCTGAGTTTCGTCACAAGATTAGACATTTTCATAATGTACAATCTTGTCCTATTCATGAGGTCTATAAATATTGTCGGTGCATTAGTCAAGCCAAAGGACATTACAACAAATTCAAAAAGCTCATTCCTAGTCTAAAAAGCCATTTGGGAATATCACACTCCCTCACTCTCACTTGGTGTTATCCTAACCGAAGATCAATCTTAGAAAAATATGTAGCCCCTTATAGTGATCAAATAGGCCATCCATCCTTAACCACCACGTTACAACTTTCCCACTTAAGGAAGGGCTCATTAGGGAATTGAAACTTAACCTTATGGGTTCTATAATCAATGGAAGCATGATATGTACATAACCAATCCAAGCTAAGAATAACATCAAAATCCACCATATCAAGTTCAACAAAATCACAAGGCAAGAATTTATGCAACATAGACACGGGATGATATCTATAAACTATTCTAGTGATAATGGAATCACCAACGAGGATAGCCTACTCAAAGGATTTACACAATAATTCAGGATACACATGAAATTCTATTAACAACAAATGAAGTAATGAATGAGAAAGTGGCACCTAGATCAAACAATACATATACATCATAATAAAAAACCTTTAACATATCGATAATGGAATCGGGCACCTCATGCACTCCTTGCCTTTCTTGGAAAGAATAGAACCAATTTTCTCTTAGAGCATACCCTCTTTAGCAACCTTGAGCTCCTTGATCAGCATAACTACCTTTTCCTTGAGGATGACCATTGTTGCCCTTGCTTTGGGATAGGGTCAATTAACAAGCTTGTGGCCTACTCTCCCACACCCAAAGGAATCAATTTTGTCTTAGAGCATCCCCTTAATGGCCACCTTGAGCCTCATGATCAACATAACCACTTTGTCCTTGAGGATGACCATCCTTGCCCTTGCTTTGGGCATTGGGGTAATCAACAAGCTTGTGGCGTACTCTCCCATACCTAAAGCAAGCATTCGAACCCCTCAAACATTTGCCACTATGATTCCTCCCACACTTTTGGCACCTACAAATATTCATCCCACTATTGACACCTTAAAACTTTGGGTTAGGCACCCTATCATTAGCAAACCTCTTGTTTGGAGCACTAGAGGACCCTAGGCCTTGAAATTGGTGACCTTGTTGGAAATGGTCAACCTTAAAACCTTGGAAACCACCCTCAAACTGATCCCTCTTGGACTCTCCACTTATCCTCTTCCAGTGTTTTCCCTCTCAAGTATTTTAGCATAAATCATGAGCGGAGACATATCCATATCATTCACGATCATAGCGGCATGACACTCTTCATTCACCAAGTTAGACACCCCTAACACAAATTTGTTCATTCTAGCTCTAAGATCAACAACCAAATGAGGAGCATACTTGGAGAGCTTGTTGAATTTGAGGGCACACTCCCTCACACACATGCAACCTTGCTTTTGATGAACTCCATTATTTTAGCCTCTCTTAACTCAATGGGGAAGGACTGGTTAAGGAAGTTGGCCTTGAAATCCTCCTAGGGAATAACATTATGATTTCACCTCTCCAACGTCCATTGAACAAACCAAATTTGAGCCATACCTTTAAGTTGATAGGCTGCTAGTTCTGCGTTCTCCTCTGAATTCACCCCTATAATAGCTAACACCATATACATCTCATTTATGAACTATTGGGATTGTTCTCCGCTTTGGACACATGGAAGTCCGGAGGTTCATGTTATGAAATCCCTCACTCTTGAGGCCTGAGTATGAGCATGAGGAGTTTAAGCACCTTGGCTCAATTGGTTGGTCATAGGATGGGCTAACATAGTGATAGCATTCTGAAACTCAACTTGGGTAGCCCCTCCATGTTGAGGAGCTTGAGGAGCAAGATGAGCCAATTACCCCTTAGGTGTACGGGCCCTCCTTGGTCTTCCTCGTGGTAACAATATGATCTAAAAGAGCACAAGAGCTTTTATTAGGGGAGGAATCCTTATCTTTACATCTAGAGCACAACATAGATCATGAAAAAGTTAAACATTGTCAAAAAAAACCCTCATAGCCTCATATTCATAGTTATACATGCTTCATAACCACAAATAAGACTCTAATTGATGTATTGTGTTGGATTGTTGAGGACTATTAACAACCTAATACACTGATACCAAGCTTGGCAGGACCCAAGCCTAGGGCCTTGATGTGACATGGCGAGTGAGAAGTCCAAAAATAATCCAAACAAGCTTCTTGATTGTAATATGCACATTCTTTGTTACGAAAGCAAAAATAAAACCATAATAATAGTCAATTAATAAAAAGGTGAAAACAGGAGTAAGGAATGTCTTTGATAAACATAGAAACATAAGGAGAGTCAAGCTTGAATGCACATACAAACTTAGTATCCAATGACACCTCTACTTTAGAATGAAGAAGGGCCAAGGCACTCCTCGGGCTCACAATCATAATAATAAGTATTCAATATAAGAAGGAATCTCAACATAATATGAAATAAATAGATATTGTCCTTGGAATTGAGGACTCACCAAAGTCTTCCTAAAGGAATCGAACTAGGAACATGGAGGAGGATGATCAAAAGGTGCTCCGGTTCCTATATGGTGATATCATGTAGGCATGAGTATACGTTAGTACGCTTAAATGTACTCAATATGCGGGGTGCAATGCAATAAGGATTATTAGCAATAATAAATAAGATGCTTAACCATAATCTATGAACGTAAGCTCAGTATTCCATGTGTAATCAATGCTTAGGATAAAACATGCTTGATAATCATACTTGCATAACTTGCTCAACATAATAGAGTGATATGAATAGCTCATATAAATACCATGAACTAGAGGGTGAGAAATATAACATGAGTCATGACCCCTTCTAGTAGGTAGTGGATAGTACATGGCATTATGTCGTACATGAGGGTGACGCTTACAACATGGTTCATGACCCCTGTACGTAGATATTAAATAGTATATCATAATAAGTCATACATGAGGGTAAGATATACAACATGGTTCGTGACCTCTTCACGTTGACATAAGATATTAATTAGTATTGATTCGTACATGAGGGTGTAGTATGCAACATGGTTCATGATCTTTCATGTAGACATAAGATAGTAAATAGTATTAAATCATACAAGAGAGTGAGGTAAATAAGATGATTCACGACCCTTTTATGTAGATGGAAGATAACACATATTAATAAGCCTCCTATTTGGGTGAGGCATCCAACATGATTCATGACCCCTTCATGTGTACATTTGCCTTGTACTAGAGGGTAAAGAGTACAACATGATTTTATGACCCCTTCTAGTAGGCTTTACAATTCACAAGAGCATAAAACTTAGCATAAGAGCTTAATGTTTCACTTGTAGATCATAAAGACCCATCATGATTTCAATGCATGCTAGGGAGTCCATAATTATCTTAAAACACTTGAGTTGTAAATCATATAATAGTTCATTAACAACTTGAAAATTCTTGTCATGTAATTTCATCAAACACATGGTAGGTTCATGATATTTGATTAAAGTCATGCAACTCAAGAGTATACAAGAAGAGTAAAATCAACTTTAAATCAATCCACCAACATTGTAATAAAACCCCTAATTTGGGTATTATGAAATCCGATAAATATCAAATGTTTATCATTGTTCATAGTCTTCATAGCTCAAATCATGCATAGTCTAAATAGACATGAATCAACTCATGGAATAAGTATAAAGTAGACATTCATATAAAATCAATCAATACTTGATAAAACCCCAACATAATTTATGTTCATATTTAATAATAAAAGAACCATGAGTAATACAACTGAAATCATGCAATTTTCATTAAAAGAGAGGTTGGACTCCATGGGTGAAAGGACCCATGAATGAAGACCCACGTACCTTAAACCTTGAATTTCTTGGAGTAAACTTGAAGGAGATGTGAAGCTTGAATTGGGTCCTTGAACTCTAAAGTTGTTCTTGAGATCCTTGAATCTGAATAGAGATTTTGATAAAGCCTTAGAGAGGTTTTAGAGAGACTTTTGTGAGTTCTAGAGTTGAAAAAAAGCTAATATAGAGGATTTCACATTTGAATGAGCATTAGATTGTTACCCCAATGCCCTTCGACTAATCTGGAAAAATAAGGCACTATATATACTGGTCCGCGCGCATAGCGCGACGCGGACTAAGCGCATAGCACAAAATATAAAGTGGCATGATGCTGCCTTGGTGCATGGGCCACTGGAATTCATAAATTAGAAAAAAATATTTTTCACTATGAGAATTTGTGTTATACCCATTTCTTACTTAATTTTTCCCCTGATTGAGAATATGAAGTTAGATTTTCAAAATCACGCATGAATTTTGAGATATATGGAGATTATGATCATGGGCCATTCCAAAGCAATTGAGAGGTGTTCCACACACTATGGTATGATTATAATCTCCTAGATGGGTTGCATTTGAGGCAAAATAGTGACAGAACTATTGGTTATTCAGGTGCTTTGGTCTAGAATGAGGCGTCATCTAATAATTTGATATCAGAAAAACCTATTCATAATAACTCTATTTTGGAAGTATGGTGACATTTAGAGATTGTTTGGAAAGGTGAAGCACTTGCAAAGTGAATTGAAAAGCACTTAATTGATATCCAAGTAAACTACAGTCTTTCCCCCTCTCTTAGACTAAGTTGAATGTGTAAATTCTATATGGGTTAATTGAATAGGAACAGGGAAATGGGTTAAAGTCCATGCATGTTGAGTATAAGTGCACAGTTGATATTGGTGATTTTCTAGATATCTGCTATCACATGGAGGGTACGTGTGACTAGGTTGTTGAGTTCTCTTATATCTATGGTTGACGGGGCTGATAGGGTAAGTATGTATTTGTCGAGGATCCTTTTGGTGACTAATAGACTGATTCCCTATTATATACTGTCTGGTTGATGTACGTCTTTCTATTTAAAGTTAACAGAACTATTGTGTGACAGATAAAGCATGCTTGTGACTACTGTATTCATTATCTACTACATTTGTTCTTGTTTGTTATGATTATTAGGCCTTAGTCTAGGCTTAGGCTAGTGATGCCCTATACCCATATTTAGACAACTATACTTGTGTCTAAGGTGTGACTTCAGAGGTGTAGATCCTTGTCGATCGGACTAGCAGATCAAAGTTTGTAAAGTTGAGCTTTAGATAGGATGTAATGAGTTGGGAACCTGATTACTCTGTCAATTGGCTAGCTTCTATACTGTTCCCATAACACATTCGATTCTACTCAGATATACAAGGACTACATGTCACCTTAACACTTAGAGTAAAGTCACCTATGAATAAAGGCCGAAGCTATTCCAACACATGACTACGTGTTCATCCACTAGATAGCGTGTAGATAAAGATATGTTACTCTTTGTGTACCCCTAGTTAAATACTATATAGAAAAAGTCTATACAACTATAAGGTACTTGGTTGAAGTCCCTATAGTTATCGCCAAAGTCGGTATTCATGGAGGAAATTTTAGACTAATCTGGGCCTACAGGCCATGGCAGACCAGTGACCACATCTGAGACTTTCATAGGATAAAGTCTAGATCATTATTTTAGTTGAAGTCCAAGTTGTTTTGGCTGAAGATCTACTTGTTTTGATTGAATTCTGAGTTGTTCAATTGAAGTCTAAATTGGGGTATACAAAGTAAGTTAAAGTCTTAGTTAGAGGTTTTGTTAGAATTGTGGTTGTGTGTACATAGTTAGTTCACTAGCTCTATCCAGACTTAACATCCAAATGTTACACATACTCAACCTACTATTATGTGTGGTTGTATCTTCTAGGCTTATGAGTGCTAGTCGGCATACAAGCACTGATAATAGAGCTTTACTCCCATGTGCAATACTAATATCTACCCAATCCTTGGTTACTTCTATAATCGACAACATATGTATTAGATTCTTGTTATTATCCATTTGTGGAGTTATATCTTGAATGTATCTCTACTTTATTTACTGTTCTCACTCAGTCGGACTATGATGTCTGCTGGATACCATATCCTTGGTTCTCACCCCAACTTTTTGCATTTGTTTCGTTGTGTGGTTCCTAACATGATCCAGGGGCATTGACTCCTCCTATGATAGTTGTATATTCAGAGACTAGTGTGAGCATTTAAACATCCTTAGATCCTTCTAGTCTCTTTTTGTATCAATGATTGTCTTTGGTGACTCGAAACATACCAAGTATATCATTTTGGTTCTATATATGTATATAAAGTTGTATTATAGGTTTCTATATTGTACCATGTCTATAATAGTTCTGTACAAGTGACTTCTAGGACCTGGGAGGGGTTGTTTCTTGTTGTAATGTTTTTGTTTCCAGTATTAGCCCATTCTTATATTAGATATTTAGTAAGCTATTTTTGTTGTGCCTATTACTAGTAATTTTGGAGCAGGATTAGGCTTGCCTATCAAGCATTAAGGTAGGCACCATCATGACCTATAAAGTCGATTGTGACATGAAGTCACAACTTGACGTATTGCCGAATGTATTTTACAAGCCCGACTAGCTTTGTCGAGTTGCACAACTGGTATTTTGGGTAATTTTGACAGGTTCTACACTTTCATATTCTAGTTTTTGCACTTATTCTCCGAATAAAATCTTCTTTGTTTGTACTTGGTTTTGAGAAAAATTGGAAGAGAGGAATTGGTGGATTGAATTTCTACATCTTCTATGTTTAAATTTTAGGCCATGGATGAACTATTCAATATAATTCCTATTTACTTTGTACTGAATAGCCAAAACCCCAATTGTTAGGGGTGTGCAATATAGCTATTTCTCAGTTAAGCTTATAGGTCTTGATTAATTGAATATTTGGTAGTTGATTTATTATGGGTTTATGATTTGCTTTGACCATAATTGAGAATCTAAGGTTGCAAATGTAGGTTCATTATTAGATCTCCAAATATTACTATAAATTGGGTATTTGGAGTGGAAGGATTTCATAATAGTCATGGATGATTCATTGATTTGGTTGAAGTGCTAATGGGCTTCAATTGGCTAAGGCATTGGATGGTTTACTATTATTTGCATGAGTTCCCTTAGCTTTCTTTTGCAAATCACATGTACGGTCATTATTGATTCACATTAAGATGCTACAATTGATGTACTAATAATTGTAGACACTAGCAATCTAGCCTACCCATATAGAATCAACATCAAGTTCAATACCCAATGCCCAATACCCATTTGTATGAATTGATGGTTATCTATGCATACCCAAACATATTTCCTTCATTCCTTTATGTTCAGAATTAAGAGTTGTAAATGTAGTTAATATTCTTTTATAAAATCATTATACCATTATCTAGAATTACAATTAATTAGATCAAAATGTACTTCATATTTTGAATCGTACATGCACTTCTCATATGATCAACCCCAACTTAATAGTTGGGTTTATACTTGATAAGTGACCACTATACTTCCTAATCATTTTGGAGTGTAACTTAAGTAATACTAAAATGGCACTGTTGTCAGGGAATGACGTATCAATTCTTGCATAGAATTATATTCTTGAACTAGTTCTTTATAGTTGTTGCTTTTAAATTTCTTGATTTTGTTTGTGTTAATGTTAGGTGATAATATGAGTGAATGAGGAAGTGATGTTGCAAGTAATGAGAGATGAATAAATGATTGGTACTTGAGTGAAGATTAACTATGGTGAACCTTAGCTTGGTAGATGCAATTTACTTAGCCTCACTTGGTGGAAACACTACTTTCCACGTTACGAGCACCATGATTCACTTTTTGCAAATGAAGGGCTCATTTGGAGGGATACCACATGAAGATCCTCATGAATATTTGAAGAATTTTGTTTGATGTGTGTGGACCATTTACCTTTAAAAATATTTTTCAAGAAGCAATACATTTGAGGTTTTTCTCATTTTCATTGACCAGAGAAGAGACTCAATGGTTGGGCGAACTTTCTTGAAACTCAATCACTTCTTGGGAAGAGTTGACTGAGGCATACTTATTCTTTCCTCCATCCCAAATGATGCTTCTTTGAGATGAGATTACTAACTATCAATGAATTAATGGTGAATCATGTATGAAACTTTGTTATGGTTCCAGAAAAAGTTGTTGCAGTGTCCTAACCTTGGTCTTTCGAATAAAGTGTTATTTTAGGTGTTCTATTGGTTCCTTGACAATGCAAAAAAGGTTGATATAGATCAGCTTGTCAGAGGTGGCATCATGCACCAACCTTATGCAATGGGTTCAACTTTGTTAACAAATGGCAAAGATAATTTGGGCATGGAATACTCACGAAGATAAGGTGGTTTTGATGTCATCAGCCTTGTCAAATGAATTCATGTTCAAGGATCAAGAAAAAGAACAAAATATGGTATAGATGATGAATCAACTTATTCTTTTAATTAAGCATTTAATGGGTGCACCTCGGGTGACAAAAATGTTAATACTATGGGTGTGAGTGTAAGTGTAAATGATAATGATGCTAACTTCGAGGCCTTATATAATAAAGAGGTTTAATTTGTTGCTAATCGAATTGGAAGGGGGTTCCCAGCCTACCTTTCCAAAGCAGGATAGGAATCAAGCTTGAACAAAATGATAGGAAAGGAAATTAGAGAGGTTGGGATTGGACAGCTAGGAATTTGGGGTGGTGTGATCATGAGGTTGGCTTGGAAAGATACATTTCACCGCATGGTCATCCCAAGCCAAAAGAGCCCGTCAATGACCCAAAGAATTTTCAAACTAAAGATATGATTGCTAGGTTTCTAAACTAAATGGAAGGAACTGATAAGGCAATGCAAAAAATAAAGTCATACTTTTCCTTATTGGGTAAAACTTTGACTTCTCATATGACTTCACGATATTAGAGACTTAATTGGGGCACATTTTAGCTCGGTTGAATCCAAGGCAAAAGATGAGGGTTACCAAGTAACACTATGGTGAACTTAAAAAATGATAATGTGTAACGCATGGTAATTACCACTAGGAGAGGTAGAAAGGTTGGTAATTTTGATTCAATGACAAAGTGAAGGCTAGTGATAAAGTTAAAGCCTCTTTGATTGTTGGGGGTAAAGCGCTTAATGTGAATGATGATATTGTGTATGATGGTACTACGCCAACTCTTGGCTATCCCAAGAGTGATTTTGATTGGGCAAAAAGTCATCCTCAAGCAAGATCATACCTTCAAAGGCAAAGCTAAGCATAAAAAACCCTCCTCCTAAGGTGACCCTTCCAAAGATTACAATTAGCCCGCCATTTCCTACAACAATAACAACAACATACCTAGTGTAGTCCCATAAGCGGGGTCTGGGGAGGGTGACTTGTACGCAGACCTTACCGCTACCTCCTAGAAGTAGTGAGGCTGTTTCTTTAAACCCTCGGCTCAAAACGCATTAGCAAAAAAGACTAGATATGACAAAAGGCAAGCCAGGGGGAGGGGGAAGGGGAAGGGGAAAGGGAAAGGGGGCAGGGAAAGGGAAAGAAAGGGAGAAGGGGACAACA
>JAOTQJ010199996.1:0-20152 GCA_025642045.1 Solanum sejunctum | reverse complement strand
GTGGAGGTTTTCTCCCAAGGGGGAGATGGTGCCCTTAGGTACCAAGGTAGATTGTGTGTGCCTAATGTTGATGACTTGAGAAAGTTGATTCTAGTTGAGGCTCATAATTTGTCCTACTCTATTCACCTCGATTCCACGAAGATATATAGAGATTTAAGAGAGGTATATTGGTGAGATGGCTTTGATGGTGATGGATTTGACCATGGGAGCTTTGTAGAAGGCAAAGTTGGTAAGGAAAAGATTTAAAATGGCTTAAAGTAGGCAAAAGTCATGATTTGATATAAGAAAGAGAGATCTTGAATTTAAGGTTGGCGATTGGGGTTACTTAAAAGTTCACCTATGAAGGAGGAGTCCGATTTGGCAAGAAAGTTAGATTGAGTCCAAGATTTGTGGGTCCTTATAGAGTATTGAGGAGGATTGGTAAGGTGGCTTATAAGTTGGATTTGTCTATTGAAATAGATATGGTTCATCCGGACTTCCATGTGTCTATGTTGAGGAAGTATGTGGGTGACCCAAACGCTATTGTACCATCGGATGTTATGGGTGTTGTTGAAGACAATTTGACTTTTGAAGAGGTTCCGGTAGAAATTCTAGATAGACAAGTGAAGAGATTGAGGAACAAGTATGTAGCTTCTGTTAAGGTCCTTTGGAGGAATCAACAAGTTGAAAATGCCATATAGGAAGCCGAAGCGGACATGCAAAAGTGATATCCCTATATCTTCCATTCTACTCAAGCCTAAGATACTAATTTAAGTCCCCTATATGATTTTTCAAGTATTAAGTATCAACCCTTATGTCATTTGCATACATTCATGTTCATATTGACAAGTTCATGGTGATTTTGATACTTATATTGAGATTTTTTAAATGATGTTTAAGTGCATTATTGCATCCTTGTATAGGCTGAAATTATCTTGATTATTCCTCCTATATACATTTTTTGACATTCAGGGACAAATATTTCCAAGGGGGAGATATTGAAACAACCCCAAAAAGTGCCCAAAAATGTGCATCGGAAGCGCCCATAATCGTAATTTTCTTATATCTCAAAATTCATGCATGATATAAAAAATTCAACTTCATAGTCTTGTTCAGGGTGCAAAATTAAATAGAAAATTAGTATAACCCAAAATTTAGAGGACCCATAGTGAAAAATGAATTTTGTAAAATTTTAAATTGCAGTAACAATCCGTGTTAGCTTTGCGATATGCCGCCATTACGGAGCAGTGTATTTTGTTGCCAGTTTCTAATCTTAGTCCAAGGCTTTGGGGTCTTGGATCTAAGCTTTCCTATGCGTAAAAACACATATACTTAGTCATTTTTCAACCTCATATCATACAAGACATTTTTCAAAACCCTCTCTAACACTTAGATAAATATTTCTCCCAAAATTCAAGTGTCCCAATCTCATTCCGGATCTCATTCAAGCTTCAAGTTCTCATTCAAATCTTCATCAAGGAATCCAAAGTTGAGGTATGTGGGTTTCTACCATTGGGTCCTTTCACTCATGATGCCCAACTTTCATTTTTATGTAAATTGTATGTTTTCAAGTTAATTTATCTATGGGTACTTCTTACTATAAATTTGATTATAAACTATGTTGGGGTTTTCATGAAATATGGACTATTTAATTATGTTTTGAGTTATGAATCTATGTTCTATGATGAGATTTGATGAGGGGTTTTAATGTATCTTGCATGAGGGTGTTACCATGTGTTGGTGGGCTGATTTATATTAAGTTTTATCACATGATTTTACTCTTGAATTGCATGCTTTTGAATTAGCATTACACACCTGCCAAGTGGTTGATAAAGTATCCAGTTTAGGGTTCTTGAGTTATCGATGATCTATTACATGACCTATGATTTGAATGACTTTATGATGATGAAAGGAAGGTTTATATGTGTTATTTTCATGAAAAGTACCTTTAGTGTTGCAAGTTTCCCATCAACCAAATTGAGGGGTTGATACCTCAATCACCATGGATGGTAAAGTGTGATAACTATTAACAAAATTGAGGGGTTGATACCTCAATCACCATGGATAGTAGGGCGTGAAAACCATCAACTAAATTAAGGGGTTGATACCTTAATCACCATGGATGGTAAGGTGTGACAACCATTAACCAAATTGAAGGGTTTATACCTCAATCACCACGGATGGTAGGGTATGACAACCATCAACCAATTGAGGGGTTGATTCCTCAATCACCTTTCCAAGGGGGTGGTAGGCCTTGGATCCTATGATGATGGTCTCTTACTACATATTTAATATATTCTATATAAGCATGTTTACTTCAAGTATCATTCATGCATGTCATATTGCTATATGCTCATCCATTGCCAATTATGCATTTCAATTATGTTGCCTATCTCTTGTTGTATTGCATCCTACATACTTAGTATATTCAAATGTTTTAACACATACTCTATGCCTATGTGATGTTACCGTGTAAGAACCGGAGCTCCACTCGATCATCATCCTCTTTCACGTGGCTAGTAATATCTTCAAAGCAAAGTTTGGTGAGTCCTCAACTCCAGGGATGATGTATTTGATCTTATATTATGAAAATACTTCTTTTCCTTTGATGTATGCTTGTGACTATGAGGGTGACCCCGAAAAGTTATCTTTGCCCCAGCTAAACTCTAAGTCTAGAGGTACTATTGGGCAAGTTATGTAATGATGCTTTCAGCTTGACTCTCTCGACTCTTGTATGTTTTTAAGTTATGAAAGACTCCTTCAGCCCCTTTATCCTTATTTAATGTTCTCTTATTGTTGTTTACTTGCTTCCGCGACCACAGATGTGTAGTGATATGCTAAGAGATTTATTTGGGGTCCCTTCGGATTCTCCATTTGTCGTATCACGTCTAGGCCATAGGTTCAGGTCGTGACATCCACGAACATGGAGCTAAGCCTGCAAATGTAGAAGGTCGTATCACAAACCTTTGTGATCGCATAGTTTACATAGAGAGAAGCCTCCAAATCGTGGCCCCAGGGCTTGCGAACGTAGAGTACAAAGTCATTAGCACCATATTTCAACTGATATACTAATATATCTTGACTTAAAAGTTTTTGGCGGGGTACTCGAAATCCATCTAGAACCTCATACATGCAAACGAACTATGCTAACCTACTGAATTTGACATTACAAACTCAATAGTGCAGTCAAAATTTTCATAAGAGATTGTTATGACTAAATGCAAGTCCCACTATCAAGGCCATTTTTAACCAAAATCTACTGAGGGGATCAGAATGAGTCTAGAAGCATCGAGAGACAAGCAAAAGGTCATCCTTGACTAAACTTGACATTTTGGAGCTAACCTCGCTGTCAGAATTTTCATCCGAGTGCATTTTTTGAGAATATTGACTAAAGTCAACTCTGGGCCAAATATTAATTGATAAAATGCTAAAAGGTCTTAAGTTGACCTTGCTTCTAGCCTAATTGAACCTTTTCAGAATTGATGGAACTGTCAAAATTCCCTTCTGAGGCCATTGTCCTAGAGTTTTGACTAAAGACAATAGTTCTAACTCTAGGAGCTCCAAAACATGAAAATTGGAATAAAAACCAAATGAAAAACTAGGCAATGAGTTATCTGTGCTAGTTAGTCATATATGTCCTAGGGCCGCTACAACAAAGCTCTAAACATTGAAAAGAATAAGAAGCGGATAAAATGAACGATTGGGTCATTATAACATCCTCCACTAAAAAGGACATTCATCCACGAAAGGAAAGGATAATCATAAACTCAAGCACAAAAGGATGAGGATGCTGGACCTACATTCCCCACAAGGCCCACAAGTATCCCATCAAAGTGAACGTCACCAGAATGGAACTTTGGGTTTGGAGAAAAACCCAAACTAACATCAAGAACTACAACAACTCATCCCAAACTTTCTCTATCACCATACATCACTCAACTTGAACCAAATGTAGCCAAAATCTCCAGAGTCATCTAGGAAAACCAAACGCATCGAGACCATCGTACTGAACTAAGACCCACAGAAGAAACCAAGATAACATATCTTCTTGAAAGTACTTCCTCAAAATCAACTTAATTACCCAGGTTAAGACAACACTTTCTAAACTTAGCAAACTGCCCTCGTAGTTAAGTACCTCACTGATGATCTAGTTGCACTGAACTCAGCCCAATGAAAATAAACCATGCTGGAACCCCCATGTTATGAATTGTATCCCAGAATAAACCCCAAAATGCTTTACCAATCTGAAATACCGATCTTTATTCTAACATCTATCTTCTTTATCTATTAGAAGCATCATATCTATCCTTATCTATTTTGAATAATTCCAACATAGTCTGAATCTCTGCTAACAACCCTCACAACGACAACTTTAGATGAATCATACATAATAGTTGAATAACAGCAAACCACCATGACCGAAATAAGGAATTTAACGTAGCGCCAAGACCCTAAATCATGCTTGCTCCTCAAAAATCACCTACTTTGGCTTACATGATACTTCTTGACTAACCACTCTGCTCTCGAAGAAAATCACCTTGCCAAAGACTAGGTTGCGCTAGGCGTATCTACTCAAGTCCAAGATCTTCTAAGTCGAGGGGGGGGTAACAAACAAACACAAACAACTGCCCAGAGATGACCCCGTAACACGAATTCCACTTAACTAACAACGCAACCATCAAGCATGCCAAGCAAAGATTCCATAGGATAATCATAAGGTTAAAAATCCTCAACTTACTTTGACTTTATCCTGTAGATGAATCTTCTAAGAAACTCTAACCTTGAAATAACCTACTATTCTGAAGCCCGAAACAACCATGGGAAACCACCATTCTGACTCTATTTTACTATTCTTGATCGTGAATCTACCATCATCAACACATAAAACCAATCACATCACGAACAAGGAAATTTTATAGAGTTAAACTCTATCGAACAAATTTTGAGTAATAATGAAGTGAAATAATTCCTAATGTCCTATAACCTCATTGTTATAGATGTTGCATGCTTCATATCCATAAGAATAAATTTATGAGAACAGCTTCATAGACACCTTAGGACTCTTAAATTTGTGCTCTAATACCAAGTTTATCACTCCCCAGGCCTACACCTTAGTCATGACCGATACTTTGACACCATTGTTGGTCCCAAGCAAATACCTTGGTCTAGCTAACTCACTCTGAGGAAGACTAACCTTGTAGAAATAATAACTCAAGAGGGATACTCAAACATTATCATCAGTAGTTAAATAATAGATTTAAAATACTCAAAGTATAATGTAACTTAACTTCACAAACTCAACAATGAAATTATAGTTTTAAAAATAGATTCTGTTAAAGACATATTAACTCTACTCTACTTTGTCCATGAAGTCTCTAATTGACTTATAAACAAGCCCACGACTACCTCAAAAGAACTACTAACTAATGAGCAACTCGATAAAATAAATGATTCCTCTTAATGCAAGGAGGTCTCACCAAAAAATGAAAAAAATCCATTCTTCAATGATGTGCCTGATGAGGATCTCTAGCATATATATTTGCATCATGAAAGGATGCAAAGTCGAATGACATCAGTATATGAAATGGACGATATGTAAAATTGTTGAACGAAAATGTACTTAGCGTATACTCAATGGAATGAATGTTGAACAACTAAACTCAATAAAGTAAAACATTCAAGTATGTGATTAAAATAATGCTTTAAAAAATATAAGTAAACAAATGCAACTCAATAAAATAATAATGTTTACTCTCTAGGGAGTTTCTCTAAGCTATATCTATGACTTATTGAGTTAGTGATGATACAAGGAACTATTGTGGTTACCACAACCGTCTAATACCTTGTTAGGGTAAGGGACCCATGTCACTAGATCCATATTTAAAAAGTCATCTTTTGGAATAAGTGAGGAGTTTCCTAAACCAACGACACAATCCTCTCCTATGCTAGTTATATGGTTTATGAAGTTTGAGTTATTTTAAACTACTACCTGAGTCAGTACTCAATACTACTCCCAATAACTCATTATGTTCATTTATATCAAGTGAGTAAAATAATCAAAAATGATTTCATTCAGTCTCATCGGACTTTACTCAGAAAGGCTCAAACTCTTCTCAACTCTTTATGCGCTTTTATTTCAAAAATGCTTTAAAGTTACTCAAATATCATAAAAACTCTTTTCTCGAAAACATAATATCTGCTCGATTATCATACTCATGTAGACTCACCAAAATATGCATTTGGGATGCTTATTTTCCCTAATAACTCATACTTTACTCAATGCATGGAAATACATAATCCTTATTCCAAAATAATGCATAGTAACAGCAATAAACATCAACTCAAGTAGGGTTCATGTGAATGAACACATGAACAATAAATTCAATAATTTTGAACATAAGAACAATTACTACCTCAATGCATATGTGCATAAAACTCAACAAAGGAAGAATTAACTCATTCAAAACTCAAAGGAATTTGGCCAAAAACTTGATTTGAACTCTATAACAATGGGATTTAGATGTAGAGTATGCAGAAGAACTCAATCCAACACCATTAATAGCCATACATAGCTTAAATATCGATGTTGTAATCGAAATTCGAAGAACATGGTTGAAATACTTAAACGTTATCTTTTCTCCCATCTAATCCTTGCTCTCATATAATCTAAGGTTTAATGAGAGTACAAACATGTAGGGTATTGATAAGGGACTAATTTAGTCCTAAAACATCATAATTTTGATCTGAGAAAGATGAGAAAAGATGAAAACATCCTTTATTAAAACTGCAAGAGCGATGTACAGGATCATTTCGACGGGTTGTAGAACACTCTAGAGGTTGTAGATGACTAGTCATAGAAATTGGATTGAGTTACTGAAAATACTAGATTTGGACCTCAGGTTTACGAACATTTTTCTATGATTCGTAGATTCTGGATCATGAAAAAATAATAAGATTCTTGGGGTTATATGATTTTGAAAGCACGGACCCATCTACAGGTCGTAGACCCTTCTAGAGGCCATCATACTTTTTCGTAGAAAAAATATTAAGACTTTGGAGTTTATGAGACATTCTATGATCCATAATACTTTTCAAGGGTCGTAAAACCCAACTCGTAGAAAATGACAAAGATTTTAGAGTTGTAGGAGCTCGACTACATGAGACCATCTACGAGAGCCGTGGATGAATCTATGGGTCGTAGATTACGTTGGCAAAATCAACTTCTATAGAATTAAATTCTCTTCTGAACTTTAATTTTGGGTAGATCTGAGTTGGAATAGTAATATGGGGTGTTATTATGAAGTTGGAATATTATGAATCAATATCTAACGACCATCCAAACAAAAGAGACAATTGTCAAATTGAGTCATTCAATGAGGGACCCACATGGCTAGATTATAATTCTACAATAATTTTTGAAATATAGATAAAAAATTTATTGGTGTCATATAAATCGAGACTAAAAAATAATTTATATTGGTTGCTTGCTTGAGAAGCTTTTGATGAGGCAACAAAAAATAATTTGTGAATTTTTTAATTTAATATTTTTAGAGTAGCTGTGTACTGGCATGTCTGCTTCAACGATTTCATAATATTTCTTTAGCTGTTTCAATTATAATTTTACGATATCTTCTAACATATATAGAAAAAATTTAATGTCACATAAATCGAGACTAAAAAATAATTTATATTGTGGCTTCTGGTGAACCAACAAAAAATAATTTGTGGACTTTTTAATTTGATTTTTTCAAGGAAGCTGTGTATTAGCGTGTCTGCTTCAACAATTTCATAACATTTTTTTTAGATGTTTTAATTATAATTTTATAATATTTTTTGAAATATATAAAAAAATTTATTAATATTTTATAAATCGAGACTAAAAAGTAATTTTATATTGAATCCGTGGTAGACATTCGACACTAGTACAAAAGAAAAAGAAAGAAAACAGTGTAATTGGCTAGAAATTTGTAATACCCAAATGGGATCTGAAATCAGTGCTGAATTTCCATCAACAGATTCAATCTTGAAACTTGTTCCACAATATTTCATCACTGAAATACTCTAAATGCTTCAGGTTTGTTTCTACTTTCCTTTTAATCTTTACCCTGAATTTATCAAAAGTGTACTCATGATGAAATTGGATCGATCTAATAACAATATTAAAGACTCTTCTTTTAGCTCTTCACCTTATTGAGACAGCTGAACTGAATTATCCTATGGAAAGCTCCAGTGTATCTTTCTTGACTAGGGGTTCCGTTAATGTATTGATTTGTCTTGCCAGTGTGACAGTCGCCGTGTTTCTATGGAATCCAATAATTAGAAAGTACAAGAAAATGTCTCATTCTATATGTACATTGACGAGTAATTCCAATTTCATATAGGAGTACTGTGATGATATGTGTAGTTGCAATTTACCTACATGGCAGCTTTTGTTTACTGTTGAGGTGAAAAGAAGTTGGGCTACTTATTGTGTTCTTGGCAAGTAAGATTTGGGAATAGGACTTTGGGTACGTTTTGAAATGGGGAGCTTCATTGGACTACTTCTTGTGGTCTAGGCGAGTATACAGGTTGGAGGATCTGGAGCATTGTTTCTATTGATATGGGTGATGAGAAATGGAGAAAGGTAGAGCTACCTTGCATTTGAGAAGAAGATTTTTGTTTAAAGCTAGTATTGTTGGGAAATAATCTTTCTGTGCTCTGTACTAACATCCTTCTCACTCGCGTAAATATGATGGTTATAGAGGTGTATGGGTTGAAAGAGTCTTGGCAATAATGTACACATCAAATGTTTCAATGATCTTGAGAGGTACTCTCTTTATCCATCGTGTTACATGTCAAATAAAGGTGAGACTCTGTTTGTTTTTGGAGCACCTTGTATGATACAGAATAAAGATGATACACCACCGGTTATCGAAAAGTTATATGATCAAAAGGATGATTCGATTAGATATGAAGAGGTTACTATCTTTGGTGCCTGTTTTCTCGAAGGAAATCTACATTGAGAGCCTTGTCTGTCCCCGTTCACAATACCTATCATAGATTAAGCAAACAATGGAGGCTGCAGAAGCTCAGATGAATGACAATTATGTAACTAATTATCTGTAAGTTTCCACTTTATACATGTCTTGCAAGTGCAGTTAAATAATAATTCTATTATCAAATATACAAAAATACCTTTTATGTTTAAGGGACATCTTACATCACGTCTGCATGAGATCTTCTCTGTTCGTTTCGTTTTTGCATATTCTATGAAGCAACTTTTAGCGAGAACATTTATTGGGTAGTAGACTTTGGTGTCTTGCAACACTCAAAAGTAAATAATGTTGGAAATCGATTCTCTTTTTGAGCAGCATTGTAAGGGAATGTGTCATACCTCTAGTTTGAGGGATATGAAAATCATGACACGTGAATGCACCAATAACACTAGGCATAGCCTTTGCTAGGATTATTGCTTGATCTATAGGGTCCTGCTGGGATTGTTGTTTGATCTATAGGGTCTTCTTTGTTGAATTCATGAAATAAGAGTCAATTTCTAGTATAGTATCTAATTTTGGTGGTTTTCCTTATTGCCAATAGCTTGGTATTTTTCTCGTCACTATCTTTTCATCATTTTAGTCATTTGGTCAGTCAAATGCTGAAAGTTCTTTCAGTTTAGCAGTAGCATCGACATCTACAAAATTGGTTCAAGGAGAAATCAATTAAGGAAATATGTGGATTCTATGAATTACGATCATGAGAGTAGAGTGTCGTTAATAGGAGATTCTTGGAGAATTAGATTTGGTATGACGCTTCGTTTAATAAGGTCCTCTCTACTATGGAGTACATGAAAGTGAATTTGTCATTTGTGATTCCAAAAATTCCTACTAGAATTTGTTGTTATCTTGTTCCTTGATAAAGTGGAAAAATATTATCTAAGTTGAAATACATAAAGAATCCTATTACATTTTGGTTGATCTTCAAAATTTTGAAACTTCACAAAGAACTAGGTGCAATGGTTATGTATCACCGAGTGAGATAAAAAGCCTTATCTTATGTTGTTTCAAGTGAAACTCTATTTGACTCAGGAATCAAATTAATGTAGCAAGGCAAATACATACACAGAAAAACAATGTCTTCAGTCTAACTTGTAGTTTTTACTCTATTGTTGTCATTACTTTCACCAAGAACATCTAATATTTACTTAATGTTGTTGATTCTTTGTTGATATTGAAACAATCACAACATCAAGGTGTTGAAACAATATTGAAACAAATACTTAATGTTGTCAAGGCTCGTCTTAGGGTGTCTGCTGATAACAAGGAGTGTGCTCAGCATAGACTGATGAAATTAGTACGGGCTAATGACAATCTTAAGGACTGCTCTTTTCGGTCTTTATTACTTTGTAATAATGAATCTATTATCGAGACAAATCACTTGGATTGTCCCATGGAAAACTTTGGTGTATCTTTCTGCATTGTGGGATCAGTTAATGGATTGGTCTGTCTTGCCGATGGGACAGGAGACTTGTTTTTATGGAATCCAACGATCAAAAGGTACAAGAGATTGTCTTATTCTATATGTAGATGGACACGTAATACCAATTTCAGATATGGTTTTGGATATGACGAGTTCCATGATGATTATAAAGTGGTATGTATTGTTGCAATCTACCAACATGGCAGTTTTTCTACTGTTGAGGTCAAAATATATAGTTTAAAGAGTGATTCTTGGAAAAATATGGATGACTTGGAGGATAGGATGTGCTCCGCAAGTTCCGGCACTTATTTCAATGGGAAGTTGGACTACTTCTTATGGTCTTGGCAAGTGTAGAGATTGGGGAACCTGGGGCCTCGTTTGTATGGATATGGCTAATGAAAAATGGGGGAAGTTAGAGCCCCCTTGCTTTGGAGAAGAAGATTATTGTTTTCGTCTAGGAGTGTTGGGAAACTATCTTTCTTTCCTTAGCATCAACATCCACCTCACTCGTGTAAATATGTTGGTTATGGAGGAGTATGGGGTTAAAGAGTCGTGGACAAGAATGTATACCATCAAATGTCTCGATGATATTGAAAGGTATTTTCTTTCCCCATCCTGTTACATGTCAAATAAAGGTGAGATTCTGATTGTTTATGGAGCACCTGGGATTATACAAAATCAAGAGGATACACCACCAGTTATTTAAAAGATATGCAATATAAAGGAGGATTCTATTAGTTATGTAGAGGTTATTGACTTTGGTTCGCGTTTCTCGAATGTAATCTACATTGAGAGTCTTGTCTGTCCGCTTTCACAAAACCAACAAGAATTAAGTGACAATAAAGAGTTCAGATGCTCAGATGAATGACAATTGTGTGACTAATGATTTGTAAGTTTTCTAACTAATGATTTGTAAGTTTTTACTTTATACATGTCTGGCATGTGGCAAGTGTGGTTCAAATCTTTTTCTTTGGGAAAATATAGAAAAAATATGTTGCATATTTAGGGTTCTTTCAGAAACAACTTTTCTACCTTCTTAAAGATAGGAGTAAGGTTCATAGACACTCTACTTCCCAGACACTACTTGTGGGAATACCCTGTTGTTGTTGTTGTTGTTACATTGCATGTTTCAAGGGACTTTGTCATACAAGGTTTACTCGAGATCTTTTTGAGAACATTTATTAGGTTGTAAAGTTTGGCGTCTTCAAAACTCTAAAACTAAATAATGTTAGAAATTGATTCTATTTTCCAGCAACATGTTGAGGGAATGAGACATACCTTTAGTGTGAGAGACATGAAAATCAGGAAATGAAAGTGATTCTAGGAGCCCTTGTCAGGATTATTGTTTGATGTAGGATCTTCATTACTAATGCTCTCTAAAATACCATTAATAAGGAAAAGAAATCATGGAATAAGTGTCTCTGTCTGTTTTAGTATCTTACTTTAGTGGTTTTCTGTGTTGGTAATAGCTTGATATTTTTTTTCACCACTCTAGTTATTTGGCCTGTCAAAGGCAAAGAGTTCTTTTATTTTAGCAATAACTCGAATCTGCAAACTTGGTTTGAAGGAAAAAGCAATTGAGGAAATATTTGGATGCTATGAATTATGGTCATAAAACTGAGAACTATACCAGATTACATAACAGTGAAAATGTTTGTCATCTGTGTTATTTCTAACAAAAAGGTTATAATTTGTTCTTATGTTGTTCCTTAATAAAGTGGTAAATTGTATGTAAGTTGAATTTTTGACAGAGTCTTCATTCATTCTAGTTGATCTTCCAAAATTAGATACTTCACAAAGAACTAGGTTCAATGGTTAGGGATCACCAAGTGAGATCAAATTCTTGCAAGGTATTATGGAATTTTCACAGTTCAGCCATGTCTCTTTCATAACCATGATGTCCAGGCTTGTTTGTGCAAACCTAGACTAATTTCATGGGTTAGCTGCCAGCTCCCACAGTCGCACTAGTAATATGTATCAGGTAACTCTATCCATCAACTCTAGAAGTTAAGATAGATGAGAAGAAATCACCTAGAGTTTTTGTCTCTACAAGAATTTGAACCCGAAACCTCATGATTCTCGCCGACTTCATGGACAACTAGGTCATGCTCTTGGGTGTAGTAGACGATGGATTTAGCATTTACATCGTCTACTTCAATTACAAATATTTTGCTCTCTTACATGAATTGACTAATAGCTTTTTAGCATAATTTACATCCTTTGGTAGTTAATGTTGATGCTTAGGAAGTAAAGTTACTTTATAACATTAACATGTACATCTGTTCAATTTGGATGATTGTTGGTGCTTCCTCTGAAGGTCGAGTATTCCAAAGGTGATCCATATCTACAAAGAACAGAACAGACCAGTTGATAGCTTAGTAGCAATGACCACCACCATTGAAGGAAGCTTCTCTCTAAGGCTCTTTTTGGGGGGAAATGGGCGGAAGGGTAGAGGGGCACATGCATCCTTGGAAGATATTTTTAGCGCCAACAGATATGGAGTTATATCTGTTAGAAGGGTTAATGCACTGACAGTTGAGCCCTACTTTACTGTGTGTAATATTAGTAGAAATGGCAGCATAGCCACAAATGGGTAACTCATTTCCCATTTTTGGCAGCATAATATGTTGGATGTCAATCAGTAAGAGTACTGCTCATATATATTTTGTTCTATGTTTTGAATATTATATGTTCAAACTTTTAGGCGCAAGGTTGTGTTTTACTAAGGCATAATTGAAAACTATTGTCTGATGCTTTTCAAGTGTCACTCTATTTGTCATGCTATCTATTGCAATATCCAAATAATTTGAACTATAGCCAAGAAATGGAAACAGGAAAAGGTAGCTATCTATTTCGTAGACATCCAACCCCTAATTTTAGGGATTGGGTTTCATGGACCAATCTATGAGTTGTAAAATGAAGTACGACTTGTATATTTGGTCGTAGAATCTCCAACAGTTAGTCAGAAATCCAGAAGACTTACCTAGGGTCCACGAGTCCTATTCACGACCCCTAGTTTTATCTACGGATTATAAAATTGGCTCGTTGATTGGAGTGCACAACGTTTTGCTCATTGGAAATGTCTACAAGATGGTGTACAAGTCGTAGAGTGTTTTACGACTTGTAGAACCAGTCGCAGAGGCACTCTCTATGCCCTCTTCGGCCAAAAATGGCTGATTTAGCCATGTACCTGCACATTTTTCACAGAACACACTGTTACCCTATAACGTAACAAGCCCAATGTCCAAAATTACAACCAAAATACAAGAAAATAAACTACCTATAAGTCCGAAAACTAAAAATAAAGCTATAACTATGACTATTACATCAAAAACCTTGGGTTGCTCCCCAAGTAGCATCTGATTTACTGTCGCGGCACGACTTGAACAACTTGATTACTCAAACTTCACCAAGTGCCCAAACTTCATTCTAAAAATCATCTGGTCTCTTCATAGACTGACAGATATTGCAGAAAACTTCTTCATCGTTCAATCTAAACCTGAGTTGATCAACTTCCATATCCACCATTGCTCGATGAGAGGCTAGAATGGTCTTCCTAAGATATTGGGACATCAAAGTCAACTTCGCAATCTAGGATCACAAAGTCTGCGGGGAATATGAACTTCTCAACCTTTAAAAGCACATCATATAATATCCCCATAGGCTTATTCATCGTGCGATCAACCATCAATAACCGCATGCTCATCGGAGTAGGGACTCCCAATCCTAGCTTCTTAAATGTCTCAAGGGGCATTAGATTAATGCTGACACAGAAGGATCAGACAATAAGCTTGTGAACTCCATATCTCCAATGGTGCAGGGTATGGTAAAAGCGCTGTGATCCTCTTACTTTTGGACCAAGGACCTCGTAGCAATTGCACTGTAATGTTGAAGCTCTTGAAAAAGCTCCTGAGTGCGCTTTTTCATAGCCAGGTCCTTTATGTACTTTGTATACCTTGGCATCTTCTTCCCCCTCCCCCCCAATGAGAGACATGTTGATGGAGAGTTATTTTAGCATGGAGAGAACGTGCTTGAACTTGCCTTCCTCCTCCCTCTTTTTAATTCTTTGGGGAAATGAAGGAGGAGGCCTAGGAATGGGCTTCAATTTCTGTGGTGTATCAGCAGCTTCACTCACCCCATCCTTGCCATGATCATCTCCAATATCCACATCCTTAACAACAATTGTCTCCTATCGAATATCATCCTCATCAACTGGCATGGGAGGATCAATGGTGCTCTTGCCACCACGAGTAGTAACTGCCATGCACTTTCCTTCATTCTTAGGATTTTGAATGGTGTTGCTCGACAGCGTACTGCTCTGACGCTAATTGAGTTGAATCGACACTTGATTGAACTGTTGTTCAAGTTATTTAATAGCAACAGAATGAGACTCAATTTTCTGATTTATACTAGATTCTCAGATTTCATCTCCGTCAAAGTCTCATTCTGTGTCTCAGCTTTCTTCATTAGACGATCAAACATCTCTTCAACTTTTGAGCTACTCGCACTTGTGTCATGGTTATGTGGTGGCACATAAGCACCATTTTTGTAACCATCCCTGTGGCCCTAATCTGCTTCTCTATCTTGGCCCTGATCTGGTCATAGTATCCTTCACAGTTGTCTCTGAAAGCTCCATCCTGATTGAAGTCCCGACCTTGGTTTCCTTGACATTGGCGCCAATAGTCCTGATTGGATCCTTGGGCGTTAGTTCGAAACCCTCCCTCCGGTCTAATCAACAATAAAACAAGCGTCCTCCCCATAGTAGCGATCATCATACATGGGTGCATGTGGAGGGTGATGAACAATTACATTAACTCGCTCTTGATTCTGCTTTATCATTACCTCCATGCCTATATGGATTCGGGCAAGCTCTTCTATAATCTCTTCATTTATCTTAGCTTGCTCTGAACCAATATTGATAGCACATAAACTTTTGGTAGATGCTCTGTCTCTTTGCCCCCATACATGATTGGTCTTGACCACTCTCTCCATCCTTTCTACAATCCTTGCGAATGGATGGTCTAAGAACATGCCCCTATAATGGTATCAGCACAGGCTTGACTATTTTCATCAAGGGAACGGTAGAAGATCTCCACCAAGACATCATCAACAATCTTGTGATCCAGGACACTCCTCATGAATTTAGTGAATAGTTCCCATGTAGTACTGATCGATTCACCAGGAAGTTGCTCAAAGTTGTTGATTTGATCTTTCAACTTGAGTTTCTTCAATCTTGGGAAGTACCTCTCCAAAAAGGCCTTCTACAATTCAGCCCAACTGGTGATTGAACTCTGTAGGAGCTCAGATATTCATAGTGTTACATTGCTTGTCAGAGATAATGGGAAGACACAAAGTCCCACAACATCCATAGATAGGTTCTGTGTTTCCATCACACTCTTACAGACAAATGCTACATTGTGTAAATGGCTATGAGGATCCTTCGATAGTAGGCCAGCAAAAACCCATGGTTCTGCAGCATCTGAAGTAACCCACTTGAAACCAGTAGTGGTGGCAACACAATAGCTTCAATCACCTCCATAGCTATAGGATTCAACCTATATTGATTCCACTGATAAATATTGGCATTGAAATCCTGTGGCCATGAAGCAATATCCTCAAGGGGAGGTGGGTTTTTATTAGTAGCGTTTTCATTCTCGTTCCTGTTCAGAGCTGTGTTAGCCGAGTTATTGGCGTTATCTTGCACCATTCTTCTCAATGTTCTCTGGATCTCTAGGTCAAATGGAGTCAAGGGTCTGCCTCGACTTCGCGTGTTGGGCATACATAACACTTACACCTTGAAAAGAAACAAAAACAACAAAAAATGTAAATGTAGGAAATAAGGATTAGTTCTCCAAATCACTTGAATTAAATAAGTGTAGCCGTATTGCCAGCATCGGCGCCAAAATCTTAATGTCGCCCAAGCTGCACCTTCTTTTTTAGGATAAAGTGATCGTTATCAAGAAATAGAACCTAACCAAGGTTAGGATTGAACTCAAGGGAATACTGTAGACTTAGAAGAATTCAATTGATGCAATTTGAGTTATTAACCGACTTATCTCCCCAAAGGGGGAGAGAGGGTTTGATAATAACAAGTAAAAAGATAAAGCTAACTAATACAAGAGTTTAACCAATATGGAGAGAAACTAGGGTATTGTGTTTTTCGTGTTTCCCTAACTCAGTATCACTGGATAACCTAATTCTTTTCTAGTTTGTAGCATGCAGGATGATAAGTTAAGTTTACCAAATCCTTTGACCCATGCAAGAGGCGAATTTCACTATGTGACTTGGTCCATGTCTGCAATGTGATATTACTAACTCTTACTTATTAGTTTCAATACAACCTCCCCTTGGCCTGTTCGATTGATTAGACAAGAACATATCAATAGAATCCTGTTAATTAATCTCTTTTTCTATTCATTACTACCTTGGTTCAGTTAGTAACACTAGGCGGGTTTTAATGTTGGTCACCACTAGAAAACACGAAAAATTAAGAGAGTTAATTAATACATACAAGCACACTTTCCAAGAATTATGAATTATTTGATTTTACCTTGTTAGTTCTTCATGGTTCCCACAACCCTAGTTGTGGATTTACTTACTCATGTGTAGATGCAAGACTTATGAATTTGAATAACATAATAGAGCACTTACATAATTGAATTAAGCACAAGTAATTCCAAGCTTCAATAAGAATCACAAAATTAGAAGATCAAATTAGAGTAGAAGCGTTTCTCAAAACTCTCCAATGTTTTCTCTACTCTATCTCACTATTTTTCTGCTAACTGGTCGAACTCTTCAAGAAAAATAACCTAAAACCTATTTATAATGATAAAAGGTCAGCACGCTCACGAGCTGCTTTACGGGCTGTATTGTGTTCCACGGGCCGTAATCAACCTTCCGTAATATGTTGCTGTAAATCTGGACTTGTGCTCTACGATACCTCTCTATGGACCATGGGGGTTTTATCTGATGAAACTTCAGAAATTTCTTCTTCTCTGATCCTCAGGGCATGAGACTCGATCTACGACTTGTAAATTAGTTCACGACCCATCTACATGTTCGTAGAACAAACTTCAGAAAACCAGCCCCTCACTGAAATTATCCAAAAAAACTCATTTATGGTCCATAGAATGCTTTACAGCCTGTAACGGGTTTGTACATCATCAAAAATAACAAATTTTGCATATTCTTTCCAAAAATCAGTGCCAATCCTAGAATCGTCCAAATCAAACACAAAAACACATAAAACCTACTAACATTGATTTGAGAACACACAAAATTCCAAGTTTTAATCATCAAAAGTGTTGTATTTTGACAACACATCAGTTGTTGTAAAACTGGACTTGTGCTCTATGATACCCATCTACGGCCCGTAGGAAGTTTCATCTGATGAAACATCAGAAAGTCTATCTTTTCTGATCCTTAGGGCACGAGATTTGATTTACGACTAGTAAAATAGTTCACAACCGATTTGCATGTTCGTAGAATAAACTTCAGAAAATTATCCTCTCACTAGAATTGTACACGAACCTACTTCACGGCCCATAGAATGCTCTACGACCTGTAAAGGGTCTCGTACCTCCTCAAAATCAGCAACTTCTGCATATTCTTCCCAAATCAATGCCAACCCTGAAATCCTGCAAACCAAACACAAAAACACATAAAATCCACTAACATCGCATTGAGAACACATAAAATTTTATGTTTTAACCATCAAAGTATTGTATTTTGGCAGCATATCAACTCACCACATGGCATCATTTCTCAAAAGGGCCAAGCATAAACAAGTCAAATAATAAATAGATATCTAGTCTCGTAAGAAATTCATATGATAATAACAAACAGGAGTGACATAAATGGAGTGAATGCTATGAGATGTAAATAATGCGATGCAATGTCAAATAATTGTGATGCATGTCTGTCATATGATACACATCCACTGGTTGCATCAGATCGGCTCCCATGGGGGCCACACATAGACCATATCTCTGTCGGAGCCATTTTTCTTTGGCATTTACTTTCAAATCTAGCCGAAACCATTTCCCTTTGCTTTTCATTTCTTTTCTTTCTTTCTTTTTCTATAGGCAAAACCATTTTTCTTTGACTTTTTACTTTTTTTAGATTATTAAGAAAGCAAATAATAAATGCATAGTAGACATGTTCATGGCAATGAATTATGCAAGATGTTCATATGAATCATGTATTTCAATAATCAAAACCGAGTAACTCAAACGTATACAAGTGTTCACAATCTAGTCTCAACCTCATCATAATTTCAATATACACATCAATTAACACATAAATTCCGTGTATTATGAATCTACAATTAATTCACAAGTTAAAATTTCACCATATGAACAATTACCCAATCCAAAATCTCATGATCAAAGCCTACAAGGATATAATTTTACCCCCAAAGTATTCAATCTATACACATAGGAGTATACAAGGTTCAATCATACTTACCAAAAGGTTAGAAGTCCACTGCCTTAGATAAAGTCTCGAACCAAATTAAATCCAAAGTTTTTCCCTTTTACGATACTACTAATCATCAAAATCTATTCAAATATAACATCAAATCACATAATGAATCTAATGACACTAAAATCAATTAATTCAAATGAAAAAGAAAAAATAGTCAAAAATTCCATGCCAAAAAAATTAGTCAGAATCTGATAATGTATACATGAAAATGTTCTCCAAGTAATCAGGAGTTCAACGGTGAAAATCGTTTCTAAAATGGAGTCAATTTAGGATTAGAAATCAAAGTTCTAAAAAACCCCAAATTCTCCAATCAAAATCCCAAAATTATAAGTTAAAAATACAATTTAATCAATAAAAATTGAAGAAATAGGTTAAAAAGTAGTTCCAATCGATTTGCCTTAAAAAACATTAAATTCCCCTCTAAAATAAAGCTTGGAATATTAAAAATGGTGAAAAGGATCTAAACTCGTAATTTAAAACTGGACACTATTAAGGTATGATCAATGCTTAGCAAATGCGGAGACTAGAGAAGCCAGTACTCCGTGAATGCGGGAGTCACTTTAATAAACGTAGAGACCAAGGGAAAGGGTGCACTCCGCGAACACCGACCCTTTGGCGTGGTGGAGATCTACATAATTTGACCCGCGAACGCAGCTAGAGGCGCAAATGCAGAGAGTAATCATAGATGCACCAGAAACAACGAAAAAAACCCAGCAAATACAACTTTGGCAATTCACAACACAGACCCTCAAAATTCAGTCGGAACCCCATGAACACAAACCAAACATAGAATCCTACCGGAAATGACGTTTCAAACTCAATGGACCATCAAAATTCGAATTCGGGATCTCCTTTGCCTAGAATCCGAGAAGAATCATTTAAATTAGTTTCGGACTCAAATACTCAAATATTCTCGAAAGTCGTAAAAATAACAACGAAATCATTTCTAGCGTTATTTTCACCATTTGGAGCCACTGGAATTGTCTGAATTTTGATTCGAGCCTTCGAATTTTGAATGTTTACCAAAGTCAAACTATAATCTAAAATGAACTTAAAATATAACTTTGGGCCTAAAATCTCTCAAAATTCGATTCTACAAGTTCTTCTAGACCGGAATCGGCATTCTGAAGCTGATGAAATTGACAGAATCGCAATTCAACACTTAAAACTCAAAATAAGCCCAAAACTCAAAATTTCTAACTTTAAGCCTTTTAAAACTCTTTCTTTAGCAAAA
>JAOTQJ010199987.1:0-20154 GCA_025642045.1 Solanum sejunctum | reverse complement strand
GTGGGTATGTGAGATATACGTGAGCAAATGGTATATTATATGTATTTGATACTTGATCAGGTGGCGGGACCGCATTATGTATTTATTCGAGTGGCATCCTTATTAGGCGGCAGGACCGCAGCGGTGACCTTGTCGGCCCGCATATATTTATTTATGCATATAAACTACTGTCTGGGAAGCTGCTAGAATCTTTTTATGCAGGTGCGGTTAGTCAATAAAACAAAGGAAACTCTGCCAAAATTTTTGTAGAATTTAGGGCTAGGTTATAAAGAACTTTGGCATGGTAAGTGTTTGCGTGCCCCTATCGGGCACTGGTCACGACCCCCAGGGTAGGGTGTGACACATAGCATGACGTTATTCTTATGATTGATTGTGCTATCATTTTAAGCTTGTGCTTTGTAATTGTAATATGGAGAAATACCATCTTTATTATGTATTATGTATTTCTAGGTTGGAATAACTTTCTGTGCAGGTTGTAGTCATGGAGATCAATTGGGATGAAAGGAGTTTGTGTATTCTATTATACTTTCTTTGTTTTGTTAGTTGACTTGCTGGGTACCGTCTGGTATTTGGTACTCACCCCTTTCTTGTACACTTGTGTAGGTTGTGAGACCGGACAGTGAATAGTATTTTCCTTGATCCTCCGAGGCTTCCCAGGAGATGTAGAGAGGTAGCTGTTATCATTTAGCCGACTCTCTTATTCCTATTTCTTCTGTACTTGTTCTATTCAAGAAGGACAATTTGGACTTGTATTTCTTTGATTTTCTGTATTATTAGTGGCTTGTATGCGTGACAACCAAATCCTTGTGTGGTATTTAAGTTTATGGAAATTCTCAACTTTAGTTATCTATTCTAGTTAATTACTCCCATGCGATATTTTAATTATCCCTTTGAGTTAAGGTTGACTGGTTCTTGTGTGATTGAACAAGTGTCATCACATAAATTTTTGGGTCGTGACACTAGACCACTTCTTTCCCCAAGATTTGAGGGAGGAAAAGGTTGAAGAGTTCGTAAATCTAAAGAAAGAGGAGTGAACGTCAAAGAGTACATTCTCAAGTTTATTAAACTGTCTTGATATGCTCCAGATATGATTCAGGACATGAGGGCAAAGATGAGGAAATTTATGTCTAGGTTGGGTAAACTTGTCAAGAGGGAGTGCAAGGCAGCATTACTAATTCTGGGCATGTATATTTCCCGAATCATGGTTTATGCCCAACAAACTAAGGACGATAAGAAGAAGGATGGAGAAGAGCACTTGAGAAAGAAATCCAAGTCAACTAGGCATGAGCCTAGCCAGCATAATCAGGATAATGGAGATAGATCTTACTTTCAAAAGAAGCATTCAGATTATGCACCATCATTAGCTAGTACACCAACTCCAAATGTTAGGTATGATCAAAAGTCCCAAGGTCAGTTGAACTGTAGGTATAGGGTTCACAGGCCAGTGTGATCCAAGGCTCGAACGGGAAGCCACCTTGTGGAATGTTTGGTAGGATACATTTGGAAGAGTGAAAGGAGGGAGGAAATGGTTTCTACAAGTGTGGCCAGATAAGTCACTTCCTGAAAGTGTGTCCACTTTAGGTTAATAGGACACAGTCTTCTAATACCATGCGATCACTCAAGGGTAACTAGAAAGGTGCCACAGTAGGGATGAGCGAAGGAATAAACCGTCTTTATGCAATGGGGAACAAACAGGACCAAGACGTTGCACCAAATGTCATGACAAGTATGCTTTGACTCTTTATTTTCGATCAATATGTTATGCTTGATCCAATGGAAACTGTGTCCTTTGTAATACTTTATGTGGCTAGAAAGTTTAAGATTCCCCCTGTGTGTTACATGAGCCATTCCCGATTTCCACTCCTGTTAGCGAGTCTATCATAGCCAGGATAGTCTGTAAGAATTATGTAGTGTCTATCTACCATATGATACTCTTGCTAGTTTGATTAAGTTAGAGATGATTGACTTTGATATAATCCTTGGTGTGGACTTGCTACACGCCTGCTATGCCACTGTTGACTATAGAACTCAAATCATCATATTTCATTTTTCGAATGAGCCTATTATAGAATGGAGGGGAGATTCTGTTGCACCTAAGAGAAGATTTACTTCTTACCTTAGAGCTAAGATGTTAATCTCTAAAGGGTGTATCTACCATTTCATTTGAGTCAAATGTGATGACGTTGAGTCTTTTACTCTTGAGTCAATCCTAATTGTGAGGGAGTTTCCAGAAGTTTTTCCCAAGGATCTACCTGGAGTTCCTCCTGGTAGGGAGATCAACTTTGGAATTGATGTTCTTTCCAATACACAACCTATCTCAATTCTACCTTATATATGGCCCCTGCTGAGTTGACAGAGCATTTGAGGGACTTGTCAGAGAAGGGCTTTATCAGGCCTAGTGTTTCTCATTGGGGCGCTCTCGTCCTATTTGTGCAAAAGAAAGATGGGTCTCCTCAGAATGTGCATAGATTATAGACAACTGAACAAGGTTTCGATTAAGAATAAATATCCTCTCCCAAGAATAGATGATCTGTTTGACTAACTTCAGGGTGCCTCTTGTTTCTCAAAGATAGACCTCAGATCTAGTTATCATAAGGTAAAAGTGAGGGAGTGTGACATTCCTAAGATAATTTTTAGGACTAGATATGGCCACATTGAGTTTTTGGTCATGTCCTTTTGGTTAACGAATGCACCTACAACCTTTATAGACCTGATGAATAGAGTGTTCTGACCCTATCTTAATATGTTTGTAATCATATTCATCGATGACATATTTGTGTACTCAAAAGCGGAGGAGGAGTATGCCAATCACCTTAGAGTTGTTCGCCAAACTCTTGAGGACCATGACTTGTATGTGATCTTCTCCAAATATAAGTTTTGGCTCAAGTTAGTGGTTTTAGTAGGCCATGTTATTTCAGGTGATTACATTTGAGTGAATGCTAAAAATATAGAAGCGATTAAGAACTGGCACAAACTAACCTCTCTAACCGACATAAAACGTTTCTTGGGGTTGGCAAGCTACTGCCACAGGTTTGTTGATAGGTTTTCTTCACTATCCGCACCATTGACCAAATTGACTTAGAAAAAGGACAAGTTTCAGTGGTCTGAGAAATGTGAGAAGAGCTTTCAAGAGTTGAAGACTAGGTTGAATATTGTACCTATTTTGACTTTGTTCGATAGGATGGAAGACCTTGTAATTTATTGTTATGCGTCAAGAGTTGGGTTAGGCTGCATGTTGATGTAGAGAGGGAAGGTTATAGCCTATGCTTTCAGACAACTTAAGGTTCATGAGAGAAACTATCCAACCCATGATCTTCAGTTGGCAGTGGTAGTGTTTGCACTTAAAATCTAGTGTCAGTATTTGTATGAAGTGCATATTGATGTGTTCGCTGACCATAAGAGCTTGCAGTATGTATTCATTCAGAAGGAGCTTAACTAACGGTAGAGGAAATAGTTGGAGTTGCTCAAGGATAATGACATGAGCATTCTCTACACCTGGGTAAAACTAACATTATTGTTGACACTCTTACCAGGTTGTCAATGGGTAGCACTGCCCATGTGGAGGAAGAAAAGAAAGAGTTAGTGAAGGAAGTACACAGATTAGCTTGATTGGGAGTTCAACTTGAGGAGAATGATGAAGGACGAATCAATGTCTAGAGTGGGTCTGCATCATCCCATTTGGTAGAGGTGAAGGAGAAGCAAGATCGAGATTCTGTCATACTCCAATTTGAAGGAGGTTGTCCGCCAATAGAAAGTGATAGTCTTCTCCAAAAGGGGAGATAGGGTGTTGAAATGCTAAAGTAGGTTATGTGTTCCTGACGTTGATGGTGTAAGAGAGAGAAGAATGGTTGAAGCTCATAGTTGTAGGCATTCCATCCATACTGGCTTTACCAAGATGTATGACAACTTGAGGGAAATCTATTAGTAGGGTGGAACGAAGAGGGACATCTCTGAGCTTGTCTCTAAATGCCCAAACTGTTAACAAGTCAAAGTAGAGCATTATTGCCCATGCGTGTTGGCAAAGAACTTTAAGATTCTTAAGTGGAAGTGGGAGATGATCAATATGTACTTCATTATTGGTCTCCCAAGGTCTCGAAAGCAACATGATTTTATATGGTGATAATGGGTAGGATGACCATGTCGGCTCACTTCTTCGTAGTCAAGATAACTAACACTGTGGAGGAGTATGCCAAGTTCTACAACTAAGAGATTATGAGGTTGCATTGAGTTCCCTTGTCCATCATCTCAGACAAAGGAGCTCAATTCACCTCCCAATTTTAGAGATCATTCCAGAAGGGATTAGTACGAAAGTAAATTTGAGTAGAACCTTTAATCCATAGATAGATGGCCAGGCAGAGTGCACCATTCAGACGTTAGAACATATACTGAGAGCTTGACTTTAAGGGGAATTGGGATGACCATCTAAAATTGATTGAATTTGCGTACAACAATAGTTATTATGCAAGCATTTAGATGGCCCCTTATAAGGGCTTATATGGGAGGAGGGGTGATTTGGGTAGTTCAAGGTGGGAGAAGCTGAGTTGATTGGACCAATTCTTGTCCATCAATCAATTAAGAAGGTTAAGGTCATTAAAGATAGGTTGAAAACTGCACAGATCCACCAAAAGTGTTACACCGATGAAAGGAGAAGAGACTTAGAATTCAAGGTAAATGACTGGGTGTACTTGAAAGTGTCACTTAGGATTTGTCTCATAAGGTTTAGGAAGAAAGGAAAATTGAGTCCTCGCTATGTTATCCCTTACCAAATCATAAGGAGGATTGGGGTTTCGTATGAGTTAGAGTTGCCCTCTGAGTTAGATGTAATCTATCCTATTTTCCATATCTCGATTTTAAAGAAGTGCTTGGAAGATCCTGCCTTGGTGATACCCGATGAGAACATTGGAGTAAATGATAGCTCATCTTACAAAGAGATTCTATTCCAGATCCTTGGTTGTCAGGTTCATAAATTGAGAACTAAGGTAATCGCCTCAGTCAAAGTCCTATGGAGAAATCAATTTGTTGAGGAAGCCATGTAGGAAACTAGAAGAGGACACAGGAGCAAAATAACTGCACCTATCCATGCTCGTTGATGAGAATGTGGAAGGTAATATTCCTATCTTTGACTTAATCGATGCTTTTATTCTTTAGTTGATGTATCTATCCTTGAGTCTGAGTAGAGTTTATTGAGATCAATGATAATTCAAAAGAGTTTAAATTATTCAGTGACTAATAAGATGAGTGTTGAGTGTATTCATGCATTTTATCCATCTTTACTAATCATTTGAGGATGAATGATTCCAAGGAGAAGATGATATAATGTCTGCTAAAATACCAAAATACTACTAAAGGAGGGACGTGTGCATAATGCATCTTTCAATGCTCCCTTTGCAAATTAGAGACCAGATTTCTAATCAACACGAAACATTGAATGGAAATATGACATCGTTCAATTTTAAGAGCCACCGGATCGAAAAATAAGTTTTCGATCTGAAAACCAAAAGTGTTGGTGTACATCAGGGCCGCGATGCACCCTGGTGGCAAACCAACACTTAGATATTTTTCAAAGTTGTAACAAAGAGTGGAAAAACTCGTTCGAAATTTTTTTTGAGAAAATGCATTGATACGCGTCCAGTCTGCATCGCGAACTGGGTATTTCTAGGGAGAAAGTTTTCTTTTAATTCATGAGGGGTATTTTAGACATTTTCCAGTCCCTCATAAATGTAAACCACGATTAATTAAGTAATTTTTATTCGAACAAAAGGTTTATAAACCCCATTCAAAAGCCCCAAATGCAAAAACTAATTTACAGTCTTAAAGACACAAGAGGAGGAGCGAGGGTTTCGAGTGCAAGGTTGAAGTTTTCTTCAATTTCAGGTATGTAAACCTACCTAAAGCGTTGAATTACATTCATCCATGTACCCCTTCGGTTGCTTGAGTCAAAATTATGAGTATAAATAGCTCGTTTTCAATCCCATGGTTCTTGAGTTTTAAATTCTTGTATAGGATTGACTTTCTTGAATATCTTTGAGTTAAATAATGAATTGCACCATTTTCACCTTGAATTATGAATGTGTTTTGCATGCTAGATATTTTAACATTAAAATTAGTGTTTGCCTTACTTACTACTTAAATTGAAATTATGAAGCTAACTATCTAAATTGCGTTATTTGAACCTGAGAAGTATGTTGTCACACTTCGTATATGCATGTAATGAGTATCTATCATGTCTTATGTGTTGAGCATGGATAACATGATGTCACTTGATCGTAATTCATGAGGGTGTTGCATGATGTGGATTAGAGTCTTGTATTGCATTGTTTTGAGCCTACATTCTGAGCCCTGGAGTTAACAGAGAGAGTTGATATTGAGATAATTGAAATGAGTTAAAACGTTGAGCTTGAGTTATTTCATGAACACATTTTAGTCTTGGAAGGAGTATTGAGCACCGAGTTGGGTGATCGAGAATCACCCTAGAACTACGTAGCCAACGTAAGATGGTCGCAAAGGATAATTCTGGTGGCCTAAGTCTCATTGAGGGACACTCTCTTAGGATCCGAGAGAGAGAGGTAGAGGTTGACGCCCTATTCCTTGGCAAGCTTAGAGTGGGCGTGGCAACGATGTATTTTCATTGTACATCACCCAAAACTTATCTTGGTGGAGACTTATGTCCGTTACAGAATCTTCCAAGCAACAAATGAGTTGAGCATATTCATGATTTTTGAACTGAGTTGCATAAACACTAAGTCTATTTCAAAAGCATGACTTAGAACTTAAACTTGCATGATTTACTTGAGTTGAATTATGAGATGAGAAATCGAGACTTGAGTAAAGTTGGATGATTGGATCTGAGCCTTATTTATTTCTTGATCCTTTTTACATACCATACAATTTATGTAGTACGCCATTCGGTGTTGCAGTATTTCATGATACAGATACAGGAGATAGAGGACTTCAGCAGATGCACCGTTGAGGTTCAGAGTTCTCGAGTTGTAGAGATTGGTGAACCCTCCTTGCTATTCGTAGGAGCCTTTGTTTATTTCATTTGTTACTTCTACTACCTTTGAATTGGGTAGCCATGGCATATCATGGTACCATCTAGGCGGTTAAAGTAGAGGCTTCATAGTCTTTTAGAAGAGCATTATTGAGTATTTCATTTTCTAACACTTGATCTATTTTCTTGAGACCATTTTATGATATTTTTATCTTTCCTTTAATGTTTTTACTTGACCATTCTTCCACAGTTGAGTAAGATGTGACGATGAGGCCAAGTGGCTTGCTTGGTGACTAGCAATAGTATTTGAATGCCGGTCAAGCCTAGGGTACCCTTACGGGGCGTGACATTTTATTAGTCCTATTTAGGTTGACTTGCCTTTGTTGGTTATAGGCATGTTCCATAACACTCGATTTTAGGTTCTGATAATTTTATATAAAAGTCTAGGTTCATAAGTCTCACATGTGTATAAGGTCAGTCTAGTAAATTCTTGAGGATCGGTGCGGAGATGTTTGTTACTTGCTTTTGAGAGGCGATAAAGATTATTAGAAAAATTTTCTTTTACTTCTTTCAATTAATTCATGCGTGAGTTATTATGTTAGTGCTGAGTGTTTTATGTTCTTTTGACAGATGGCTAAGATTAGAGAATTAGGTTTTGATTTAGGTGGTGACGCATCCCCTGAGATTATTACTGAGACCCCATCTTGGAGTAAAGGTAGGCGCAGAGTTAGAGGATGAGGAAGAGATAGAAGAATAGCACCAACTCGAGATCATGAGAGGGGCCTTTATTGCATTACTCACATGCTTGGCACATTCAAAATCCTAATGCATACTTTTCTTGCTTATATTGTGTTGTAATATAGGGTATGACAAAATTCTCATCCTCTACATAGCTAGTACGATTTTTAGCTTAAGATATTGGTGCATCTTCATATTCTAAGGACATGATATGATCTAATTATTTAGGTATCCTGCTTCTTTTGAGTTTATTCTGGACTTTGATTTAGCCAGGGCCTATCATATTAACTCTTTTGTGTTTTAGAGGTTTTTCACATAAATGATGTAAGAGTCTATGTTATCTTTGTTTCCTTTTTTTTTTTTTGTTATGCTATAATTGCTAGACATTTCATTGTTACTTTTGTATTCTTGGTATCTTTTTACTTGCTTTATGTATGCTTGACTTACTAAGAGGCTCAATTGGGGTTTCCTCGGGAATCCTAATTGTCGTGTCACACTTAGAGTCTAACTTGGGTCTTGACACATAATTCAAAGAAATTACTCTCTCCATCTAATTTATGTGACACCATGTGACTTGACATGGTGTTTTAGAATTTTTTTTAGAAAAATTTGTGGTCTAAAATAAACTTTAGATATTTTTGTGATAATAAATCATTCCATTATGGGTCAAAAGTGAGTTATTTAGTTTCAATAAGATGACATTGTCTTTGGTATAAATAAAAAAGGAAAGAGTTACACATAAATGTGACAGTGAAAGTAAGAAATAATTTTTTTTCTATTATATCAATTTTTTATCGGTATCTAAATGAAAATTAATGATGAAATTATGCTGATCTTATATATATATTAGTTATATTATTAGTTGAAAAGTGCATTAAGAAGTGCATCAAGTTATTCTCTTTTAAATTTACAAGTAAAAATGATGAATTCTCATACTTTTATTAGTTAATAAGGTTTTGAACAAAAACAATTCTTTAAATTAACATTTTTACTAACAAAATATTTTTAAAAAGTAATATATATTTTATTTTTTTTTAAAATGAAACTTTTTTTTATAACACGACAGAAAAACAGCTATACACATTTATCCCTTTTGAATACAGAGGTGGCATCTCTGAATACTGATGAACCAAATAATTCATTGTACGTACAGTTTCAGTTTTGACACGTTTTACGTTTTAAGAACTGAGAGTTGAGTGGATTTCTGATCCAACATTATATGGTCCACAACACTTGTGTCTTTCCTTATCAAAATTTAATTTTTTTGTTTGATTTGGTATGTTTCTTTTTCGATTCATTCTGGAAAATGTGATTCATATTGTTATTAATGACTTTTCAACATGGAAGCAAAATTAGATTTAGTACACGGTAACTATTTTATCGGATATGTATTGACTTTAACCACCGTGGAACTGAATGCAAGCTATTTCAAAGTCTCATGCTACTTTGATCATTGATTCCATATATTTTGGCTTTTAATTTTGGTTATTTATCTTTTCAGATAAATCCATCAATGAAAATTTAACGATAATGCAAACTTGAAGCTATAGCAAGCTTAGACCTTCAGTAATTTTTTTTTTTCCAATATCTGATACTATTGGAGCCTAACCATTCCACATTGTAATGTGTACGTGGAACTCCGTTTGGGGAGTTTTTGTCATAATCAAAAGTCAAACTCAATATCTATGATTAAGAAAAAGAATCTCATCTATTGCACTATATTATTTAGTGATCCTTCAATATATTATTAATATCATAAAATACATCATTCATTTTCCATTGTACTTGCCCAATTTTCTTATGTTCTGAAGCTATTATCTGACTAAAGAATAGGCAATTTAGAAAGAACTATTGATTAAGATAGTTCCATTTCTATCCAAAGGAATTAGGAACATTTTCATACAAATACAAGTTCATTCTTTGTCAATTATTAATTTTGTAAAATCAAATAAGTAAAATATTAGAGTGTATTTTGCATAAAAAAATACGGATTCTTCCATATTTAATAAAATCTCAAAAAACAAACTTAATAAATATTCCAACAATTGTCTTAGTAGTTGATTGACAATTTGAATTTTGATGTTGTTGGTGATGATTTCGTGCCCCATTTTCTCAAAATGTGGTTCAATAATGTGATAATTCATTTTAAGATTTAAAAAGAAAAGGCATCACATAATAATTTAAAGGAATGTTAGGGCACCATTCTTCACTAAAAAATAAAATTAATTATAAAAGAGACAAGCACAATCAAATATCGGATAAAGATTCAAATTACCTCAAAAGCAAGATATTAGGCACCTTTTGTGGTACACAAAGGTAGATCCCAGCTGAATCTTATAAATTATTTGGAAAGAAGAAGGATGTGAGGAGATGAGGTAGCGTAACACGTCCTAATTCACCCTACCTAGTCTGACAAAAATGCCCCGAGAAGACTGAGAAAAATAATTCAAAAAGTCATGATGAAAGCACAAAGGCCACCTACGGACAGCAGAGTGAACTACGACACATAGATGAGGCCTCGTAGGTGCCCTTGTGACTTGGTGAAATTTTCCTAAGTCTGAGGCTCATGCAAGAGATAGCTTATAGATCACATATCTTTCCACATCCCGTAGATCATGGTTCGTAGTTTGATGAATCAAAAATTAACTTTTCTAGAAAATGAATGACGAGTTATTAAAAGGTTCGTCAACTGACTTTTGGGTTGTAAGTGTTGTTCGTAGATTAAAGTTCCAGAAAAATTAAGATTTTTGAACCTTAATGCCATGAGTTATCAGACACCCTATAATACATCTTACAAGCCACAGGGAGTGATTTGTAAGTCTCGGATCCAATTATTAGTAACTCAATTTTGTGCACTTCCACCTATGAAAGGTATCTTACGGCCTGTAGTGGACCTACAACTTGTAAATGTGGTCTCGTGGTTCCACTTGGCAGTTTTAAAAAGAAGTAATTTCATCTTCTCCTATCATTTATAATTTAAACCTACTATGTTATTGACTAAATCTAGGTCCCTTATGAGTATCCTAGGTGTATTATCAGTCAGGTACACTTAGAAAACCTAGAGAGCATCAAATAAGAGAGAAAAGGGGGGGTTCTTGATTACAAGATTAAGGATTGAGAGAGAATTGATTGTTCTTCCTAAATCTAGGTATGTAAGGCTAACTAGAACATGAATTATGTTCTTCCATGTACCCTATAACTCAAATTGATGCAGTTTTGAATGAATCGAGTCTTCCATGAATGTTTCTTGAAGTTTTCTCATAAATCCTAATGTATTTCTATATAATCTTGCATGAATTACAGTTTTTATTAATTAAAATACTCAAAAGATGATTTTACTTTTTACATAAACCCTATAATGAATGCTTGTTAATTTTACATATTGCACTTAAACGGGTATGCATGAGTACAATTTGAGACTAAAAAATCTATATAACTCCTAATTGCTTTAACTCTGTTTTTGTTTTCTGAATGCTATCAGTTAGAACGATGTATACAAGAGAGTTTCTAGGAGTCAAAAGCTATATCTTAAAAGAATGTTCCTAACCAAAGAGTTGATAGTTGATGTGATGAATTGAGCTAACAAAATCCCAATGAGGCTAGTTGAATAAGTTAACCATAGAGTTGATGTCTTATGAGCATGTTGAGTTTGAGGAGGAGTATTAAGCATCGAATTGTGTAAGAATAAGTCCAACTCTAACTCAATAGCTATGTGGCCAACATAGGAGAGGATCAAACCATAAAATTGGATGTGTCCTATCATCACAAAAGAGGAGTTGATGTAACTTATTATGGATCTACTGACGGGATGTCCTTTAGCCTAGCAAGGTATTGGATGGATGTGGCAACAACATCACTTCATTGTATCATCACCTGTTCGTAGGTGATAGTTATCAGTTAGATAAACTCCTATATAGGTCTTGATAGTACTTCGAGTAGATTGGATGAGATGGTGTGCAAATGGTTATCGACTAAAGTGCATTCTTATTTTAGACTCTTCACTTGCTGATTGACTTTCCTACTACTTGAGCTGTGTTATTTGAGATGATGTCATTCTGCCATTACATGTTTCATTATACCATTTTACCTACTCATATATTCCAGGTACTAACACTTATTTAGTCTTGCATCCTTTCATGATGTAGAGATAGCTACTAACGATCATCGACAGGCGCCTCATTGAGGACTCATTGCACTTATCTAATTGGTAATTCCTCCCCTACTTTTGGAGGATGTCATGTTTTCTCTTTTAGCTTTGTGTTTAGCCTTTTATTTTATTTTGAATTAGCCATATACTTGTCATTAGCACCATTTAGTTAGATTATTTAGAGGCTTCATAGACTAGACTGTCGAGTTGTGATTCAATGTTATTTTTGTCTAGTTTCTTTCATACTAGTCATACTTAGTAGTTGATGAATGGATTGTTTGGCCTTTGTCCTTAGATTATTGTTTCGTCATTGTTTTTCATCAAGTATTCTTTATTAATGTGGTCTTTCTCTTTCAGATTGGGATTGAACGAATGTGATGGAGCCGATTGGTTCGTTTGGAGGCTAGCAATAGTCTATGAGTGCTATCTACACTAAGGGTACCTTGCCATGGCATGAAAAACTTGGTATTAAATTACAGAGTTCAAGTTTCCTAGGGGATTTAAGAAGTCTTGTGTAGTAGAGTCTTGTTAATGGGAGTGTTATGCACTACACTTTATAAGAAAGAGGCTTCGGTATACTAAGTTTGTGCGATAGAGTTTAACTCTATACAACTCTTTTCCAACTCGTGCAAAAGGTGTTTACAATTTATATCTCCTAAGCCTACCGCCACCCAAAGATATACTTTAGCTGCAATACTAAGAATCCCCTTTTAGAAGTGCCTACTCAGATGGAGACGAGGGGCCTAGGTCAACCAACTGGACCTACTGGAGTTCCACAGGTGTAAAACGTTATACTTGCTCCTATTGCAGAGATAAATTTAAGAGAAGCTATCATTTTCCTCACCCAATTAGTAACCACCAAGAGTGGAAATCAAAGTCCATAGGCTCCTAGTTTTAGCTCCCGAGAGCCAACTACTACAACTATGCTTAGAGACTTTTCTGAGGATGAACCCACCAGTCTTCACTGGGACAGAGGTTAAGGAGGACCCCTAGAACTTCATTGGTGAGATTTAAATGTTGAACTATGCATTCGATTGAGATTGAAGGAGTTGATTTGCCTCTTGTTAGCTCAAGGATGTTGCAAATGTTTGATATAACTAGTGGGAAGAGGGTTGAGCTGAGGATATTGAGCCTGCTAAGTGGAATGAATTTTAGAGTGCTTTTCATTACCACTTCTTTCCTCAAGAGTTTAAGGAGGCAAAGATTGAGGGAGTTCATGAATTGGAAGCAAGAGGGTTGATTATTAAGTAGTATAGCCTCAAGTTTATTCAGCTATCCAGGTATGTCCCCAAAATGGTCAAGGATATGAGAGCAAGAATGAGGAAGTTTATATCTGGCTTGGGTAAACATGTGAAGAAGGAACACGAAGCAACTCTACTGATCCCAAGCATGTATATTTCAATGCTTTGTTTTTTGTGCAAAAACTTGTGGAGAATAAGAAGAGGGATAGAGAAGAGCATTTGAGCAAAAAGGCTAAGTCAATAGAGCATGAGCCCAACTAGCATAATCAAGGTAATGGATACAGGTCCTATTTTCAGACGTGGTCTTCGAATTATGCACCATTCTGAGCAAGTGCACCAGCTCCAAACAATAGCTATTATCTGAAGTCTCAAGGTTACCATAATTCCAAAGCTCAGTGTTCTATATCCTAAGAAAGTGTGATTCAAGGTTCAAGGGGGAGGCCACCATATGGCAAGTGTGGCAAACTCTACCTAGATGAGTGTCATGAGGGTACAAATGCTTGTTATAGGTGCGGATTGACTACCACTCCTAGAAAGAGTGCCTAATGACGGGGTGGGGCAATAGAGGTAATAAAACTAAGTGTTTGACATCACTACCAACTAATGGTAGTCAGAGAGGTGTTATATATATATATATATATATATATATATATACATATGAACTAATATGGGCAGGGGTACAAACTGTCTATAAATGAGATGAATTGACAAGATCCGGAGGTTGCACCATATGTTGTCGTGAGTATATGATAAGTCTTCCCCTATGATGTATGTGCTTTGCTTGACCCAAGTGCCACTTTATCATTTATAATTTTGTGTGTGGATAGTAAATGTGAGTTCATTCTTGAATGTTTTCTTCATTCTTTCAATGTTTCTGCTCTTGTTGGTGAGTCTATTTTAGCTGAGAAGGCTTATAGAGATTGTCTAATGTCTGTCCATCATAAGGATACTCTTGATGTGTTGATTGAGTTAGAGATGACCCACTTTAGATGTAATTATTGGCATAGACTGTCTTTATGCCTGTTATGCTTCTGTCGATTATAGAACCAAAACTATCAAATTCTAGTTCCCAAATAATCCTGTCATAGAAAGGAAAGCTAACTCTATTGCACCTAAGGGTAAGTTTATTTCTTATCGTAAGGCTAGAAAGTTAATCTCTAAGGGATGTGTCTATCACCTTGTGCGAGTTAAGTCTAATCATGTTGAGCCTCCTACCTTTAAGTCTGTCCCGATTGTTAATGAGTTTCTTGAAGATTTGCCTACAGTCCCCCTTGATAGGGAGATTGACTTTAGGATTGATGTTCTTCTGGATGCTCAGTCTATCTCCATTCCATCGTATAGAATGTCCCCGACCAAGTTGAAAGAGAAGTTGAAAGATTTGCTAGAGAAAGGATTTATATGGCTAAGTGTTTCTCCATTGGGTGCTACTATTCTATTCGTAAGAAAAAATGATGGTTCACTAATAATGTGTATTGACTATCACTAACTAAATAAGGTAATAGTTAAGAATAAATATCCTATCCCGATGATTGATGACTTGTTTGACCAACTGCAGGGTGACATTATTTTCTTAAAGATAGACCTGAGATCAGGCTATCACCAGTTGCAAGTGAGAGAATGTGAAATCCCGAAGATAGAATTTTAAACTCGGTATGGTCACTTTGAGTTCTTGATAATATCTTTTGGGTTAACAAATGCACTTATAGCTTTCATAGACTTGATGAATAGGGTATTCAGACAATATCTTGACATATTTATGTTTATGTTCATTGATGATATTCTATTTTATTCCTGAGATGAGAAGAGCATTCTAGTCACCTTAGAATCGCTTTGTAGATGTTCAAGGACAATGAATTATATGTAAAATTTTCAAAGTGTGAATGTTGGCTCAAATTTGTTTTAGGCTATATACTTTTGAGCAACATTATATGAGTGGACACTAAAAAGATTGAGGCGGTAAGAATTTGATTAGACCAATCTCTCCGACTGGCATAAGAAGTTTCTTGGGTTTGGTTGGTTATTACCGTAGATTCATAGTGGATTCTCTACCAATTCTACAGCTTTGACTAGACTGACTCAAAAGAAGGTCAAGTTTCAATGTTCTGATGAGTGTGAGAAGCATTTCGAAGATTTGAAAACAAGGTTGATTACTGCTCCAATGTTGACCTTGCCTGAAGGAACTGATTTGTCATTTATTCTTATGCTTCAAGAGTGGGATTAGGATGTATATTGATGCACAAGGGTAAAGTTGTTGCTTATGCTTCCAGGAAACTCAAGATGCATGAGAAGAATTATCCCACACATGACTTAGAATTAGCAGTAGTGGTATTTTCTCTCAAGCTATGGCGCAACTACTTATATGGAACACATGTGGGATGCATTCATAGATCATAAAAGCCTAGAATAAGTCTTCACCCAGAAAGAGATTAACTTGATGCAGATGGATGTCTTGAGTTAATTAATGACTATGACAAAAGCATCCTCTACCATCAAGGCAAAGCTAACATAGTTGTTGATGCTTTTAGCAGGTTGTCTATAGGAAACACCACTTACGTAGAGGGAGAATGGAAAGGGCGAGCTAAAGAAGTTTATAGACTACCACGATTGGGAGTTCAATTGAATGAATCTGGAAAAGGTGGAGTGCTTATACACAATGGGTCTGCACTATCTCTAGTAAGAGAGGTTAAAGAGAAGCAAGACCAAGACCCTGTCTTGCTGCAATTGAAGGCAGATGTACATAACCAGAAGGTAATGGCTTTTGCCAAAAGGGGAGATTGAGTATTGAGATGTCAAGGCAGATTGTGTATTTCAAATGTTCATGGTATTGATGAAAGGATCATCGCAGAAGCCCATAACTCTAGATATTCCATCCACCGAGGCTCAACTAAGATGTACCATAACCTAAGAAAGGTCTATTGGTTGAGTGTGATGAATAGAGACATTGTAAACTTCATTTTCAAGTGCCCAAACTGTCAACAAGTTAAAGTTGAAGAAAAGAAACCATATGGCGAAGCTCAAACTTTGATATCCCAGGATGGAAGTGGGATATGATTAATATAGACTTCATCAAAGCTTATTAAGGCCCCGTAGACAACAAGATTTGATTTGGGTGATAATTGACAAGGACAAGATCTACACGTTTTTTTTTGCAGTAAAGACAACTGACATCGCAGAGGATTTTGCTCAATTATATATAAAAGTGACTATTAGATTTCATGGAATACCCTTTTCCATCATCTCATATAGAGGATCCGAATTCACTTCTCAATATCGGAGATCCTTCTAGAAAGGCTTGAATTTGAAGGTGAACCTTAACACTGCTTTTCACCCTCAGACAGATGGCCTGGTAAAGTATACAACTAAAATCTTGGAGGATATGTTGAGGGCCAGCCTCACTGACTTCAAAGGTAATTTGGATGACTATTTGCCTCTGATTTAGTTTCCCTATAATAATAGTTTTCCTCCGAGTATTCAGATGGCCCCATATGAGGCACTCTATGGGAGAAGATATAGATCGCCAATCGGATGGTTCGAGGTAGGTGAAGCAAAGTTGATTTTCCTGGACTTGGTTCACCAAGCCATAGATAAGGTGAAGGTCATCCGATAAATATTGAAGACTCCAAAATGTCAATAGAAATCTTACACAAATGTTAGAGGAGAGACATGGATTACGAGATCGATGATTGAATGTATTTGAAAATTTCACTATGTGATGCCATATTGAAAGGAAGGAAAGTTTAGCCCAAGGTACATTCGCTCTTACTAGTTTGTAAAGAGAGTGGGAACTGTAGCTAATAAGTTGGAGTTATTATCAGAGTTAGCGGTCATCCACCTAATCATACACATTTCCATGCTTAAGAAATGTGTGGTAGATCCCCAGTTGGTTGTGCCTGTTGAAGTATAGAAGTAAAGGACAGTATGAGTTATGATGAGATTCCCATTCAAATCCTGGATCATTAGGTTCATATGCTTAAGACTGAAGAGATTGTACCTGTCAAGGTGTTGTGGAGAAATCAATTTGTAGAAAAAGCCACATGGGAAGCTAAAGAGGATTTGAAGACTAGATATCATTACCTTTCGTGCCTCCTAATGTTGAGATTGATGGTAATGATTCATTTTTACTCTTTGAGTTACCTTCCTATTGCTAAGTTAATTGTATTTGTGCTTAATGGTGATGTTGGAAATAGTCTTCCAATTCTAAATCTTGAGTTGAATTTGATTCCTGGAATATGGATATTTGCGTATCCTAGTATTAAGTTCTTGATGATGTTCCTGCTTGATAGGTTTCCTAAATTTCACTTTATACAAGGACGAATGATCCCAAGGGGGAGATTATGTAACACCGACTAATTCGCCCAACCTAGTTGGAGAAAAATGCCCTAAAAATTATCAATAAAAGTCACTAGAGGAAATCATGATGCCGCCTACAACCCATAGATGAGGCCTTGTAGGTAGCCTTGTGAATTTATAAAATTTTCCCAAGTTTGAGGCCCATGTAAGAGATAGCTTACAGATTATATATCATTCCATGGCCGGTAGACCATTGTTCGCAGTATAATGACTCAAAAATCAACTTTTCTAGATTATGAGTTATTAGATGGCCTATCAACTCACTTAATGCTTGAAAGTCTTGTTCAGAGATTGATGTTCCCGAAAAATCAAGATTTCTCAACCTTGACGCGACAAGTTATCAAACAACCCATAATGAATCTTGTGAGCCATAGGGAGTGGTTTATAAGTCTTAAGTCCAATTTCTGGTAACATGTACGAGATAGCTTACATATTGTATATCATTCCATGGCCGGTAGACTGTTCGTAGTCTGATGACTCAAAAATCAACTTTTCTAGATATTGAGTTATGAGTTATTAGATGACCTATCAACTAACGTACTTCCTATAAGTCTTGTTCGTAGATTGATGTTACAGAAAAATCAACATTTTTGAAACTTGACACCATAAGTTATAAGACAACCGATAATACATCATGTGAGACATAGGTAGTGGTTCATAAGTCCTAAGTCCAATTTCTGGTAACATGTACGAGATAGCTTATAGATTGTATATCATTCGATGGCCCGTAGACCATTGTTCGTAGTCTGATGACTCAAAAATCAACTTATCTAGATATTGAGTTATGAGTTATTAGATGACCTATCAACTAACTTACTGCCTGTAAGTCTTGTTCATAGATTGATGGTCCAAAAAAATCAATATTTCTGAACCTTGACGCCATAAGTCATCAGACAACCCATAATACATCTTGTGAGCCATAGGGAGTGGTTGATAAGTCTTAAGTCCAATTTTTGGTAACATGTACGAGATAGCTTACAGAATGTATATCCTTCCATGGCTACTATACCATTGTTCATAGTCATATGACTCAAAAATTAACTCTTATAGATATTAAGTTACGAGTTATTAGATGGCCTATCGACTAACTTACTGTCTGTACGTCTTGTTCGTAGATTGATGTTACAGAAAAATCAAGATTTCTGAACATTGACACCACAAGTTATCAGACAACCCATAGTACATCTTGTGAGCCATAGGGAGTGGTTCATAAGTCTTATGTCCAAATTCTGGTAACATGATTTTGGACACTTTCAACTATGAGAGGTACCTTATGGCCAGAAAATGGGATCTTGTGGTTCCACTCGACAGTTTTAAAAAGGAACAATATCATCCTTTTCTATACTTTTTAATTAAAACCTATAATGTTTTGGACTAAATATAGGTCCCTTATCAGTATCCTAGGTGTACTATCCCTTATATATACTTTGAAAACCTAGAGAGCATCAAAGAAGAGAGAAAAGTGAGGGTTTTGAGTACAAGCTTGAGGATTGTCACAAAATTCATTGCTCTTCCTAAATCCAAGTACATAAAGCTTACTAGAACATAGATTATGTTCTTCCATGTATCTCATAACCTGAAAAATGAGGCTAATTCCATGCACTCAGTTGATTGGTTAGTCTTTCACTACTTTTGGATGATATTATGTTTTCTCTTCTAGCTTTATGTTTAGACTTTTTATTTTATTTTGAGGTAACCTTGGACCTGTCATTGATACCATTGGGTTAGATGATTTAGTGCTGCATAGTCTAGACCGAGTAATGATTGAATGTTGTTTTTGGCTAGTTTATTTCACACTAGTCATACTAAGTTAATGAATAGATTGGTTGGCCTTTGGCCTTGGATTATCATTTTTTTTGTTTAATTAAGTATTTTTTTATCAATGACGTCTACCGCTATTAAATTATGATTGAATGAATGTGATGGAGCCCAGTGGTTCACTTGGAGGGTTAGGAATAGTCTTCGAGTGCCAGTCACGCCAAGAGTACCTTCCTAGGGCGTGACTGGTGGTACGATGGTGGAGAGGCGGTGAGAGAGAGGAAAAATATGAGGGTTTGGTTGTTAGGGTAATTGAAAAGGAAAGAAAATAGGATTGTGTTAATCTATTGGGTCAAATAGAGGAGCAGCTGCGATCGGTCTGGAGTTTTAGATTACGATGAGATGGACGAGTAGGACTAAAAGATATTTTTAAAATTGGGTCTTGTTTGGTTAATATTGACTTGAATTGACATGGTTTGTATAAGATTTGGCAAGGATTTAAGTAAATTAAATTGAAATGACTAGTATTGCAGTAAATTAGGAGACAATTCTGTGGATTGCCACTTATATAAATAATAAGAATACTACACGTATTAAAAAATATAGAAAAATTAAACTAATCAAAAGCATTGTTAATAAATATTACTTTTTACATAAACTAAGGGTACTCATCTAATTATAGTATATCTATATATTATATATTACATACTAAATGAATTGGCAAATATTAAAAGTATGAAATAAAATTTTTTAGACCAAGAATCGATAATATCAAAATAAACAACAACAACATTACTCCAATACCTCAAAGGCTCCCGTCCATTGCGGAATAAGGGGAGGTCGGATGTACATAGTCTGACCCCTATGTTTAAAAACATAGCGCGACTGTTTCCGGATGACCCATGATGAGCGTCGAAAGTTGCATTGAC
>JAOTQJ010199976.1:0-20155 GCA_025642045.1 Solanum sejunctum | reverse complement strand
ATTTAAGGCCATAATCTACTCAATTCGACGTAAAACATGTATACACTCGACCCACTTAAGCGTTAGACGCACATATATCCATTAACATAAGATTCAAGTACTTTTGAAAATTAGCGCTAATTCGACCAAACCATGTCATGTTTCCTTTGAATTGTACTAATATTGTAAGGTGTGGGGTGTTACAAACATCTTGTCATAGATACATAACATGAGTACCCAACAATACCTCAAAACATGAGTAGGATGGGGGCCAAGACAAGTTCCGGACTTTCCCTCAAACTAGAAAGTAAATGAGGAATAAAGTCTCAGCATAAGCATGATCGAAATCGGATATTTTCCTTGAACTAAAGGACTCACCACTACAAATGATCTTCTCAAACCAAGCTAGCCAGGTAAAAGATATCGGGAGCACCAGCCTATATATGGTTAAATCATATAGGCAAAAAGTATGCATTTAGTACTTTGAATGTACTAGTTTGTGGGATGCAATGCAACAATAGATAATAAGTTTCATAAACAAGATGAATACTCGTATACAAGAGAACATTAGCTCAATATGCCATGCTTATAAATGTTTGAATGAAAACTTGTACAAAACATAATTTTTTTACATTATACATATGTGAGAGAAAACCATTTGATCTTTAGAAACAATAAGCTATATAAACTTTAATACACCCTTGGACTTGAGAAATAGATATGGCCTTTGATCATTTCCCAAAAATCAGTTCCATGAACACCTTAATCAAGAGACTAGCCAGACAAGTTATAGGAAATCACACATATGCATTTCAGGTACAACCCACCACACTTGGCACAATGGATTTTAAATTCATAAAGAAACCTAACAATACTAGTTTGCAAAGATCGATCATACTATATACAAGTTCAACACTCAATTAGTCATAGCAAGATGCTTACAATCCATGCATGGAACTTTTTCATTTGAAATGGACTAATAGGTGAATCATCACACATTTCTCACCCATGGCACTATTCGAGTCAAAGATACTGGCAATCAATACCTGAATTGTTGAGGAATGAAAAGATGGCATTTTAGAACATGGAATTTCACATATGATTTGGACTTTGACATAAGAAAATGATTTAATCACACAACCATGCACAATCTATAACTAAAATGTGAAACGAAGATACACTAGAATAAAAACTAATGCTAGCTATTATAACTAAATTTAAAGTATTTACAAACCACTAAATTCTCAATTTTAAACCATTACAAACTATATAAAAAAATTGTCTAGCAGAATCATGAAAATACTACCCCCTAAAAATTACAGCATTGTCCTTAATGTTAACAAAAACTAGTTAAGCATAAAGAGGATAAAAGTGTGAGAATCCCCTTGAATCATACCTTTGGAGGTGGATGAGCTAAACTAGACTCTAACGGGGCACCGATGCTCTATATAGAATCAACCTCCTATTGTAAAATGGGAAGGATAGTTGGTTTAAATTTAGTTGGGGTCGGAGGAACCACTAGTGGAAGAGTGAGAGTCTGAGACTCAGAAGCTGCTGCAGTAGGCTTAGACAAAGTATAGACCCACTAGGTCCAATCATTGAGGTATTATGCAACAAAGCCATAGAAGTAGCTCTTATCATCATCTACTCTAAGTTAGCCAGTTCATCCTAAGGGACACTCTTGTCCTATAACTTTTTAGCCGGAAGGATCTCCTCATTAGTTTCTAAGGTCATCACAAGATGCTCTAGCTGGGTAGTACCCGCACCTGAAGTAGTCGTCTCAACACTAGTACTTATACTAAGCGGTACCTCTATAGTACCCCAAAGAGAAGTAATGTCTATGGACCTCCTCAAACTAATAATATCGGCCTTCAAGGCTATCACATCATACCATTACCACCGAGCTTCTCATAATTCTCCACACGACCTGTGAGTTGGTCCAGTCTGAGTCCATACTCCTGTAAAAGATGCTTTTGTTTCTTTATCAATTCCTAAATAGGTGCAAGCACGTCCTTAGTGGCCTAATTAATTATACCAAGACCCTTGACACTTTGGTATTTGCAGATTGGGCAAATTGACCTATCCAGAAAATAGCATTTAGAGCTAGTGGGGGTCAAGAAGTAGGGAGTTGAGCAGGATTAGGTATGGGTGAGAGAGAAGGTATGGGAACTGAGCTAGTAGGCATCTCTATGGAATGTATATGCTCTAATGGCCCCACCTCTAAATAGTCTACACTAATCACTGATAAAGTGTCAAGCAACTTCTTTTTCTTCTTCCCCTCTTCATCCCCTTTGTATTCAGCCTCTACACATAAATATCCATGGAAGATGACAAAGTGATCTCGACATCTATTTTTTTTACAAATGGTACACTATCCTTTCTACATAAGGTCGTGATCAAAATAGGGAATAATATTTAAGTTTGTTGTTGTTTTACCCTCATGATCTCCAGGATGATTATTAAACCTAAATTTAACTTCATTTGTCAATGATACACCCCATGGTGCAGCTTTTGGATGCTAGAGAATTAATTCATTTTATGAGGGTATTAGGTTGATGCTATAAAAACCAAACCAGTAATACGCTGAGATATTGAAATCCTTGTTCTCAATGATAGCCCCCTTTGCAAGCCAAGGGGGTGTAGTATCACATAGCAACGGGGCAAGTCACCCTTTCTAGTATTCCAAAGTATTGTTCTTAATTTTTCTGCCAAGGAAAGATGATCCTGAGTAGAATATTTTAGAAGATTTTTTATATTAGTCTCATTGCACAATACCAATTTTCCCCATACCTCTACTGCATCCACGAGCTTGTGAATCACTTTAACTTTTCCCCTGCTTTTGGGGACTAGTAGTGCGTAGGCATTATAAATCTGTCATACTCAAGTTGGTACATATGGATCATAAGGCTTTTTGATTGTTGAAACTCATGAAAATGTATAGTATCCCAAACCTCAGTGTATTTGTCAAATCCATTAGTGGACAAACACTTTTCTTCTAGAATCTTCTTAACCTAGAGGGTTTCAAACTATTAGGCTATGGGGTGCAATGACCTCTTGAATTATGTTGGGATGAGATAGCAACTTTGGAATGCTCTACACATGACCATGAGCTATAGCGCTAGTATTTTCTTCGAAGATATGTCATCATCATTTGTATAGGGTTTATGTAGATGTCTTTACCGATCAAAAAAGTCTTCATAATGTGTTTACCCAAAGAGACCTTAATTTGAGGCAAAGTAAGTGGTTGGAACTCCTTAAAGACTGTAATATGAGTATATGTTATCACCTGGGCAAAGCTAGTGTTATAGCTGACACAATAAGTAGGGTGTCCATGGAGAGTGTAGCTCACTTTGATAAGGGAAGAAGGATTTCACAAAGAAAGTTCATCTATTATCTTTGTTAAGGGTTAGGTTAGATGAAGTTGAAGATAAAGGTTTGATAGATCCACTGTCACGACCCAAGCCTAGGTCCTAGACGTGACATGATGAATGGGGAACCCGAAATAACTCTAATCAAGCCTCTCTACTTATCATTACATCATTGATCGCGAAAGTATGTAAACGACATAATACAAGCATAAGGGGCAAAGAGGATGTGGGATAGCTTGCCAAAACATCAATATCAAAGACAAGGAGTCATAACTCCTATCATAATTACATAACTTGTCCGACAAACAAATCTAAATACATAGATAGAGCAAGGGCCAAGACAAAGTAACTGAGCTTACCCTCATAGTTAACATAGAACATAAGAAAGTGTCTCAATACATAGATAATAGCAATCATAGACTAAGGTCCTCAAAATGGAGGACTTACCAACAAGCTTGGAATAACACCGACTAGCCACGTGGAGGGGGAAGATGATCAACTTGAGCACCAGTCTATATGATGATATCATATAGGCAAGAATATACATTAGTACGTTTTGAATGTACTAAGTATGTGGGATGCAATGCAACAAGAAATAGACATCATGATCAAAATACATAGCAATAGGCAATGGGCATATTATAGCAAGATGATATGTATGAACAATGCATAAGTAAAATATGCTTAAATAATTCATGCTCATATAAAGTATCATATGTGAAGAATAGACCAACCTAGATTTCCAAGGTATAAACCTCTTGAGGTTAGTGATGATGTCGCCCCATCACTTAGGTGGTGAAGTGCTAACCCTTCACTTGGTTGGTGATAATGTCGCCCCATCACCTGGTTGGAGAAGTACTAAACCTTCCCTCTGTGGATGAGTACAAACCCCCAACTCGATTAGTGATGATGCTCACCCCATCACTAGGTGGAGAAGTACTAACCCTTCCCTCGGTTAATAGGCACAAACCCTATCTCAATTATCCGAGTTCTTAGACCCCCCGGATTAGGCATGGTCTAATGCAACACTTTATATAGAATTCATCATGAATATAAGCTCACTTTATCATCATAACATCAATTATCTCATATCTCATGCTTTGGACCTTCAACTTCTCAAGAAACCATATCCGGACATTTTATCAAACACCTTGGGAGTATATAGTAGGGGTTAAAGACCATGCAATTTAGAGAAGAAATCATGCAAGAAAATATGTTATAAAACCATCAATCAACAACTTGCAACACCCTCAAGAATATATTAAAACCCTTTATCAAATCTCATATTAGATCTAAGATTTAGAGCTCAAAACATGCTAAAACAACCATTTTCATGAACTCAAATCACTGTACAGTGAAGTTCTCAATATACAAGACCCATATGTAAAATCCACTTTAAATCATGCAATATTAGTAAAAAGAGGGTTTAGGCACCATGGGTGGAAGGACCCAATGATTCAACAGTACATACCTTGACTTTGGAGAACCCTTGAAGAAGATTGGAAATCGAGAATTGAAGCTTAAGTGAGATCCTTGATGAAATCCTTATGATTGGTCTTGAGTTTGGGGTTGGTGAGTATTGGGGAATGTTTAGGGTGATATGAGGATGAAATAAGGCTAAGTATAGGTTAAAAAATATTTGGAAAACTTAGGCACAACACTTAGAAAAATCTAAATGGACTAAGATAAATAGTGCAAAATTTACACCTCTCCGGGTCGCAGAGAGGTCGCGGACTCTCACTGGAAATTGCACCAAGTGCAAATTTCATAAATCAATTCCTTTTCTTTAAAATCGAGGTTAGACTCTTGCCCCCTAATTTGGTCCCTCTGAATAAGAATATGAAGTCGGATTTTTAAAATAACAAATGGATTTTTAGATATATGGAAAGTAAAATTTTGGGCACTTCCAAGGCACGTTTTTAGGCACTTTTTGGGGTTGTTTCATCCACAAGCAGTAGAGGAGGTTCAAGATACCTAGATCTCCAGATGTAAATACTTTAGGAGGAGAGTCCAGGAAACCATGACAAGAGGAATCATTGCTTCCTATGCAACAAACCTAGACACTTTTTTGAAAAGAACTGTGCCCAGAGTCAAGAGATCAGTCAAAGCCCTCCTACTCTTTAAGGAAATAGCAGACCACATTGGTATTATCTTAGTAGAAATGGTGATCTTACCAAAGGATGAACCAATAGGCAAGACACTCTTCTCCTTAAAAGTGTATGAATGAGCAGAAGAGGATGGCAACACTACTGATGAATCTGGCCACAACATGTACCAGATATCCAACCCAAGAAAAAACGATGAGGTTGACAGCCCACACATTCAACTAGCTATCTTCTCATCCAAATGGGATAATCTAGTGCAAGTTATTGCACTCGTGGATATAGGGGTTGCATCGTCCATCCTCAACCCTGCAGTATTACTGGATGATCATTGGATTTCTCACTTCCAGAACTTCAACACTCCATCAAGAAAAATTTGACAACCAAGTTAATCACTAGGTATCTAGTCGTGATCGAGTTCTTCCCAAGCTTATAGTTCAGGACCAAGCTCCTTCGTTCAGCTTTCCTAAGAAGAGACCTTATCGCTGGTTTCGGCATATATAAGCAACTGAAGGATCACCTTTAGATAAGAACAAAGGGAATAGCTTTCAGCAAACAATTCAAGCAATATACCACTACCTCTAAGTTATTTCACATCTCCAGTGAAGACACCAACTTAATAGAGTTCGCATCCATCACAATGATCGGAAGGCCATCAACACCTCCAGATGGAATGGTGGACTACCTACAGAAACTGTTCACCTACTTTAGGGATCCCTTTGATTTATCAATCATAGTGGAAAGAAGGACGTTCTATGAACTCCAAGTGTTCAGGAAATATGGAGGATCCGTCCTCAAACCTTTTGGTATTCACCCGAAGTACCCATTCTACCACGTCATCATCCTTTTAGCAGATGACTTCCCCTTGGAACTTCTATAGCTATTTTAGTACTTATGTCATCAATAGTACATCCTGATGGAGTGTCACAACCCAAGCCTAAGGCCTAGATATGACACGGTGAATGGGAACTCGAAGGACTCAAACAAGCCTCTTAGCATATCAATCACACATCCTTGGTCACAAAAACAAAGTAAACAACAATAAGAGATATAATAAAAGGGAAGTGGTACTAAGGGAAGTCTTTGATATTCATTACAACATAAAAGAGTTAAGCTCAAGCATAAGTATTTTATTATATCCAACAATAACTCTAACATGGAACAAAGTGAGGGTCGAGACAATTTCCAAGCCCACCCTCATAGTAACAAATGTTCAACATAAAAAATGCTCAAAATAATAAGAGTAAGAAAGATAATGTCCTTGGACTTGAGGACTCATCAAAGCTTGCTTCAAAGTCGTACTAGCCATGTGGAGGATGATCAAATGGTGCTCTAGTCCCTACATAGTAATATCACATAGGCATAGAGTAAGCATTAGTACGTTTGAATGAACTAAGTATATAGGATGCAATGTAACAAGACATAAGCCAATATTTTCCAAATGCGTAATAATAAGCAGTAGATAAGTGTAATCTCAATATGTCATGCATGATCAATGCTTGAAGTAAAACATGTTTGTAAATCATTCAACTTGCATAGAACATAATACATATGTAGGAAGAGACCCTAATAGACAAGAGTACGACCAAGCGAGCTACAACTTGGAATCCTTATGATTACCTCTCATTAGTAAAGAGGTGTTCTATTTGCTAAGGTAAACCATACTTCACCTTACAGGAGCCCATCCTATTTTGGAGAAGTAACCCACTTATGGGAAGCTGTCCCACTTTGGGATGGATTTCATGATAAAGTTCACTAAATGGATCCACTAGTATAGCAGGGGTAAAGTATAATCCTATGTTGGCACACAGTTTGAGGAAATGAGTATGGACTCTTGAAGATAGTCCATGCCAACATCCAATCCATTGATTCTAAGTCTAACCCCATGAAATACTTCAAATAATCATACTTTAATCATAACATGAATAGCTTGTAAGACATGACTTGAGTCGCTCATAAACGTGCTTGACCTCTAATGGTGAGCCTACTTGAAAACATGAGAGTAATAATAATAATACATGAACCCTTGCTTTAATATGAATGACCACAAGAGATAAAAATCTTGAAATATGGCTTAACTTGATACTTATAACATCATATATACTTTTCATGAATTTAATACCTATTTGAAAGCCCTTAAACATCATGGAGTCACTTCAATTGTAAATCATGTAATAGATCATCAATAACCTGAGAATTCTTGACTTGACATTTTATGAAACACTTGGTGGGTTCATGATACTAGTTCAAAATCATGCAATTTGAGAGTGAAAGAAGATAAGAAAACGTAATGCAAATGAACCCACCAATATGTAGTAAAACCCCCATGGTGACTACCTTGAAATCCATCATCAAATCTCATAATAGATCATAGTTTCATAGCTCAAAATATGCATAGTCTCAATAGAAAAAATCAATTCATGCTATAAGCTTGAAATAGATAGACATGCATAATCAATCAATATTTCATGAAACCTCAACATAATTTATACTAAGAAAAGATAATAATAGGTAATATAGCTTGAAAACATGCAATTTACATGAAAAAGAAGATCGAACTCCATGGGTGAAAGATCCAATAAATGAAACCCGCACGCCTAAAACTTGAATTTTATTGAGATTAGCTTGAAGAGAACTTAGAGATTGAAGAGAACTTAGAGCTTGAAGAGAATCCTTAAGTTCCAAAGCTAAGCTTGAAATCCTTGAATTTGAATGAGATATTTGGTTAAGTCTTGGAGGGTGTTTGTGAGGATTTTGGGTGATATAGAGTTGAAAAATGGTTAAGTATGAGCGTTTTCACACATACGTGGGCATGGGGCTATGACCCCAATGCCCTTGGCTGAAACAAAAAAATTAAGGAAAAATTTATACTGGTCCGTGATGCAGACCCATCGTGGAGGAAAGAATAACATCGTTGCCTGGTCACAAATGCACATTGTTTTTCAAAAATTAGTGAAAATTCATTTTGGTTATGGGTCCGCTAAAATTCGAGTTATACTCGTCTTCTACTCAATTTTGTCTCCTAATCGAGAATATGAAGTCAAATTTGAGATATCATGTACGGATTTTGAGATATATGGAAATTACAATTAGGGATATTTTCAAAGCATATTTTTGGGGCATTTCATTTAGTTCAAGTGTAACTGTTTAGGGATTTCGATAGAATCCAACCATTCTTGAAGTAGTCCTTACTATGGTTTCAACCAAGACGATGGTGCGTGTCTTGGTTTAGAGATTACTACAAGGCTAAGGTATTCATGTTGCACAGGTTAGTAAAGGTTATCAATAGGCAGGTCCAGCCCGACTAAAAATTTCCCTCTCGTGGAAATTTTTCATCTCTATTTTTTCCTTGGAAGACGAATACCATGAAGCCTAGAGATTCATGTTACATCAAAATAGATATATCCCAAAGGAGATATAGCCTAAGGAAAGAGCATCATGGACTACAATGATGAGCATCAAGGACTACTGATGACTACCCTCATTAGGAAAAGGTTTGACAAGCTGCTACAGAGTATAATATTCCATACGAGATCTCTAGAGACTAGATGCCGTAACGACTATAAGGCTAAACCTTCCACCACAGAAATAGGATCATAATGTTGCAAGACCAATGAGTAAGAACAAATACTTCACCAAAAAACTCAAGCGAGGTCTTGAGAAGAGTGAACTGTGCAAGAAGAAACACAACATTGATTGGTGAATGGAAGAAGGATACTCATTCTAGTCGGAAACTCCTTCAACCTCTACATATTCTGATGCTGCCTGATAACATATGCAAAAGTCACTACACTAGAGTTACCACCTCGACCAAGATTACCACTTCCAAAAATTACCCTCCATGTTTACCCAAAACTTCATCATCAAGATTATCACCAAGCTTCACCACTAAGTTTACCCTGAATCTTCACCACAAAGTTTACCTCAGCTTCATCACCAAGTTAGCTACTATACTTCCTCACTACGTCAGCTGAAAAACTTCATCACTAAGTAGCCATACCAAAATCTTATCCACCTACTTAAAAGCTGCCGAAAAGTAGCTTGTGCGCCTGCTTGGGTGCTGCCAACATGTAGCTTACTCGCCAGCTTTCCAGATGTCTACAAGTAGCTTACACACCTGCTTGCAGCTGCCTACAAGCTTGTGATTCACCAGCTTGAACATGCTGTCAGATTCCAACATCATGATTTGTATTTCATGTTTTGTTTTAGTAAGCTCCATTCAAATGTTAGGTGGGGCCCAATTTGAATAAAGTATATAGAGATAGTAAGTATGGATGAGATTTACTATTTTTAGAATAAGGTAGGTCCTATCCATTCCTAAAATGGTGTACCTTATGTGATAATGTTTTTCATTTTGAGTCGGTTTGTAATAAGGCCAACTTTCTCCTATAAAAAGGAGGCTAAGTCCTTAGTAGATTGATCTCAGAAAATGTTTAGAAAAAAACTTAATCTCAACTTACTCCCAACCTTTGTTTCAAAAATCCTTGTCTAGAGTCTAGAGTCTAAGAGAAATGGTATTAAAAATTCATGTTACTACACCCTTATATATATATTTTAGTTCTAATAATATTCAATGCAAGTATTACTAATTTAGTGAGAGAAGTAACTAGGGTATCATGTTTCCTATGAGTTCTTAACACAGTACAACCAAATAGTTATAACCTTTTAAAGTGTGCAACATGCATAACTGGAAAGTTATGTTCACCTAATTCCTTGGGCCGACAACTAGGCAAATTTTACCATATAACTTGGGCCGTCTTTGAATGTCGCATTACTAACCCTTACCTTGGTCCTAGTACAACCATCCCTTGGGTCGTTTGGGTTGATTAGATGAGTGTGCTCATGTCAAATCTGTTATTTATCCTTTATCCCATTTATTACCCCTTTGGGCTGACGAGTAAAAATAAGGTGAGTTATACGTTAGCCACCATTAAAAACTATTCAAAATGAAGAGAAAAATAATGCATGCATGCACAAACATGCCTAGTTTAGATTGAGGAGTTTGAGATGAATTTAGCTTCATCCCCTTGAAGAATTCCCAACTTGATCTTGAATGGGAACTTTGGAAGGTGAATTCGAATGAGTAAAAATGAAAGCCTAAGTGTTATGAAGTGTATACAATGTTATGAGAACCTTAGGAAATGATTTAGGAATATAGTAGTCATAAAACATGCCTAAGGGTATTAGTAAAGGAGGAAATGATCCCCATACCCTTATTGGAATGCACAAGAAAAATGGTTCAGGTGCTTTTCATGGAACCACCTTTGGGGAACGTGTGCGCACCATGGGTCGTGGTTGGTTCTGTGGTATGCACCCTTAGAAAAATCCTGCCAACAAGTTTCACAATAATGGGCATAAATTCTTGCTCCAAACTCAGAATCAGGCGAAATTGGATTTATTGGAAAGCTAATTCTTAGAAATAATTTGGTAGGTCTTGGGCCACCCAGATACTTTTGTGTAAAGAGATATGACCATTTAAAATTAACCCTTACACTAGAACCTGCAAAACATATGGTCTACAGAATTCCTTTGGACTTGGTTTAAGGTAGGAGGTCCTTTATGACCATAATCCACATACATAAACTTGGATTGAAGGATTGAAAGTGAATTTAGATTAATCTTGAAGATTGCATAGAGATCCTTCAACTAGAGCTTGAAAGGAGGATTTGGAAGGCATTTTGAGTATAAAACAAAGTGAATAAAAATGACTAATCCATGATCTAAGAGTATTAATATAGGTATAAAAATCCTAAAAGACCAAGAGTGGGGCCAAATTACCAAAAGACCTCACTTAAAATAAGCCCAAAGTGTTATTTAGAGCCTTGGACAGAATCCCCATATGGTTGTGGTGCACACCATAGGCCGTACAGGGGTTCGTGGTGGGTTACTTGAGGAAAAAACTTGAGGGCCTTGTGAGGGGGCCCTCCATAAGGTACACCAAGGCTTGTGATGTGCACCACTTACAATGGTGCTCAGTGGTGGGAACACCCTCTAGGCAGCCTCATGGCTTCAACATAACATCCCCTTTAAGGCTAAGTCACCCTTTACGAGGTACCCCATGATCCGTGGAGTACACCACAGGCGGGCACTCTTTAGAGGGCACCCTTTGCTGTAAACCTTCCAAAATAGATTTTTCATTCATCGTTAAGGGCTCTCGAGGTTTGGGTCATTATAGTGTTTCCAATGTTGGTAGTCTAAGGAAGATGATACTAGATGAGACTAATAACTCTTTGTATTCTATTCACTTGAGATCTACCAAAATGTATAGAGATTTGAAAGAAGTGAATTGGTAAAATGACATGAAGAAAGACATAGCAAGGTATGTGATAAGATGTTCAAATTGTTAACAAGTGAAAGTTGAACACTAAAATTGGTGGCATTGCCTAAGATATTGAGATTCCTATTTGGAAATATGATAAAGTGAATATGGATTTCATTAATAGTTTGCTAAGGACTCAAAAATAATTCGACTTAATATGGGTTGACGAAAACAACCTATTTGTTACCATTAAAGACTTCTTATAATGTCGAAGGTTATGTTGAGTTTTATATCCAATAGTTGGTGAGATTACATAGGGTTCCATTTTCTATCATATCGGACTATGGTACTCCATTGACTTCATATTTTTAGAAGTCATTTCAAAAGGATCTTGGTACCAAGGTAAAGCTAACTACTACATTTTCACCCACAAACTGATGACCAAGCCCAAAGAAAAATTCAAATGTTAGAAGATATGTTGAGGGCATGTGTGCTTAACTTCAAGGGTACTTGGGATGATCATCTACCTCTTAGTGAATTTGCTTATCATAATAGTTTTCACTCAAGTAATGATGTGGCATCGTTTAGAGTATTATATTGTAGATGATGTAGGTCACCAGTGGGATGGTTTAAAGTTGGAGAAATGTCATTAATTGGGTCAAATTTGGTACTTGATGTTATGGAAAAGGAAAGAGTCATTAGAGAAAAGGATACCCAAAATGCCAAAAAGTGATGTTTAGATGTTAGAAAGTAGGACCTTAGATTTAATGAAGGCAATTGGGTATATTTGAAGGTTTCACCTATGAAGAATCATGCATTTTGGAAAGAAGGATAAATTGAGCCCTAGATATGTGAGGCCTTACAATATCCTAAAATGAATTGGAAAGGTGGCCTGTGAACTTATCTTTCCATTGGAGTTCTATATGGTGCATTTGGTGTTTCATGTGTTGATGTTGAGAAAATTCATGGGTGATCTAAATTCCATTGTTCTATTGAAATATGTGAGTATTGAGAAAAATTTGACTTATGAAGCGGTTCCAATTAAGATATTAGACAATAAATGAAGAGATTAAGAAACATAGAAACGCATCCATTAAAGTTTTATAGAGGAACTAATAAGTTGAAAGTGCTACTTGGGAAGCAGAGGCTAACATGATAAAGCAATATCCTTACCTCTTTCCTTCTATTCAAGCCTAAGATACCTAAATATGAATCCTTCTCTAATTTCTCACGTAACTATTTTTCCTTTTTATATTATATGCATGCATGATCATGAGACTATTAACTGATATTAGATGCATAAGTTTGATGCTTTTATGAATTGATGTTTTGACTTGCATTTTGCATTCATACTGGGTTGTTGGTTATATTTATATTCATACTGGGTTGTTGGTTATATTTATATTCCTACTGGGTTGTTGGTTTTATTTATACTCTACTCAAGCTAGATTTGGTCTCATCCAAGGATGAATGATCCCAAGGGGGAGATATTATAACACCACGTACATTAGAAAGCTTGAAATTTTAAAATTTTAAGGAATTTGAGACTAGTAACGAAAGCATGAGCCCATCTAAGGCTCGTGGTTTGAACCATGAGTCATGGATAGGTCTCATGGCCTAAGGCAGTGTACTTGGTAAAATTTGGACCTGGATGTCAAGTTTTGATGCCATAGTATGAGTCGTACTTGAAACCACAACTCGGTAAATGGGAGTTGTGAATAGGGTATTAGAAGCTTAAAATTTGGCTAAGTGTGAAGGGAAAACCACTGTCACTACCCAAGCCTCAGGCCTAGGAACAAAATGGCGAATGGGGAACCTAAGTGTACCCCAAACAAGTCCCTTAGCATACGTAAGAACATCCTTTGTTAATAATTATCAATCAATCATCAACAAATAGTACCAACGGGATTTAGGACTTAGAATGCACTCTACAGGACTAGGTATCATAAAACTTCCATCATACAATCACAAATCAGTGTAAGGAAAGTGAATATGGGATGCACTCTATGAGGATTTAGGGCTTAAGGAATGCACCACTTGCTAGCATAATCAAATTCACATCATACATTAGGTAAGGACTAAGTTAAAGTCTCCTTAGATACATAAGTGTTGCAAGAGTCATACATAACATATTATACAACAATACCTCTATTCATAAGTGGAGTAGGGGCTAAGCCATGCTGAGCTTATCTTCAAAACTAAATAACAAAAATAACAATGTCTTAACATAGATAGATAAAAATAGATATAGACTATAAAATGGAGGACTCACCATAGGCAAAGTCTTCAAGAATCGTACTAGCCACGAGAAGGTGGATAGGTAGGAGCTTCGGTCCCTATATGATTAGATCATGTAGGCAAAAAGTATGTGTTAGTTCTTTGAATGTACTAAGATATGGGATGCAATGCAACAAGTAAATCATAAGTCATATTAGACAAGATGCATAATCATATACAAAGACAATAAGCTCAATATGACATAAATGATCAATGTATTATTTAAAACATGTATAGAAGGTAAATCATGATTTCATAACATAGCATATACATATATAGGAAGGTACCATAACTGACAATTAATACCATGCCAACTACTATATGAAATTTTGATATTGCATCTACATCAAAAAAGTAGTAGTCTACTTCCTAAGATAGACTAGCCTCACTTTACGAGAACTTACCCATTTTGAAGAGTACTTTACAAATGACTTTAGGGAACTTACTCTATTTCGGTTAATATATAACAATGGCCTTATGGGAACTTAACCATATCAGTTAGTTTATGATAAGAGCATTATAAGAATTTACCCATTTTGATTATTATTTTCCATGTACCTAAGGAGAACCCACACATTTCGGTGACTCATGCTATATGGCTATATGAAATCCATTGGCAAATCACAAACCTACGATCGCAATGTATTTAAGGAAAATGGGAATCTACTAAAGTACTCCCAGTGCTAAGTCCACATCCCACGGAATGCTTATATCATAACCATTCTTATATCATGAATAAGCTTATAGATATTAATATCATAACAGAAGTAGCTCATCAAAAACATAGAGTCATAGAAGGATTCCATAATCTTTCATAATTTTCATAACATTTCCATAGAATCATAACGTATTTGTTAGCCCTTAATCATTCATAATATTCATGACTTGTAAAACTTACAATCAAATCTTTCATCAACATAAGATGCTTCATTATATAATCATAATTACAAAAATTGGTGGGTTTATGCAAAGGGACTTGAAATCATGAAATTCAAGAGTATTGGACATGAATAAGGTAAAACATGATCATTTGAAAACATTCAAATAACCCACCACCATCATAGAAAAAACCCTTGTTACGACATCATGGAAATCACCTTATAACCCATAAATTTTCATAGCATTTCATAGTATCATCATATGCATAGCTTAGATATCATAAACAAATTCATAATATCAATCTTTGATATATGGTCATGCATTTCAAATCAATAATTGATAATGTCCAACTAAAATCATGCATATAAAGAATAATAGGAAGTATCCATAAAGAAATAAGTCATGAAATCCAAGAAATAAGTTGAGAAGGGTTTTGGACTCCATTGGTGGAAGAACCCATGGATGAAGAAACCTATATATCTTTAGGTATTGAAGAAGTTGGAAGAAGCTTGGGAGAATCTTGAAGCTTGGTTCTTAATGGAAGATCTTTGAAACCCTAGAAACTTTAGAGAATTTGAAGGAGGAATTTGGGAGAGCTTGAAGAGTGATTTTAGGTCCAAAAAAGGTGGAGTTTTTAAGTATTACCATATATAAGGGTTTGGAGATATGTCTAATTGCCCTTACTCAAATCTGAAAAATTTTGAAAAATTTTGTACTATAGTAAAATGGGACCGCAAAGCGGACATATTCTGCTATAGTTTATTTTTGCATGAAGTTCAATTTTACCTTATTCTTTCCTAGGATGAGCCTCGACCATTCTTACACTGAAATGGATCATCTCTGCGATGCAGAGAGGCTAAATACCCCTTGGGAAGTGCAAAAATTTGCGAAAAGTTATTTTTCTATACGGTTGACTAAAAAATTGAAGGAGATTATCTTCCCACACAATTTTGCCTCCTGAACAAGAATACAACCTGAAATTGAGCAAAAAATAAATGGGCGATGCAATCTACAAGGAATTAATTATAAGAATATTTCAAAGTAAATTAGGAGGTGTTACTATATCTCCCCATGGGGAATATTCTCCCTTGAATTTGATGAAAATATGCTTGAGAGGAGTGATTAAACAAATATTGACCCCAACATGAATGCATTAATGCAATTTAACACAACTTTTATAAAATATCAAACTAGTGCATCAAAAATCATCAAAACATGTTGCCATAAGTATATATGCATGCAACATGACATAAAGGGATGAAATACCTGACATGACACCTTAGACATGATCAGGTTATTATCTTATGCTTGAGTAGACTGGAAAAGATAAAGATATTATTTCTTCATATCTACTTTTGCTTTCCAAGTACCACATTCAACTTGTTGATTCCTCCAAAGGACCTTAACAGATGTTACATCTTTGTTTCTCAACCTCTTCACTTGTCTATCATTTATTCCAGTCAGAACTTCTTCATACGTCAATTTCCCATCAACACCAACTACCTCCAAAGGCACACAGGATCTTGGTTTTCCTACACATTTCCTCACCATGGGCACATCAAAGATCAGATGAACCATACTCATCTCTATAAGCAACTCCAACTCATAAGCAACCTTATCGACGTGTCTCAAAATTCCATAAGGCCCTATATACCTAGGGCTAGACTTCCCTTCTTGCCAAACCGAACTACACCTTTCATAGATGAGACTTTAAAATACATCGAATCATTCACCTTGAACTCAAGATCTCTCCTCCTAATACCAGAATAAGACTTTTGCCGATTTTAAGCCCTTTTTAATCTATCCCTTATAAATCTCACCTTCCCTAATGATTCCAAAACTTATTTCAGACTTATCAAAACCATCTCTACCACTTAAAACAACCCAATATGGGATCTACAGTACCACTTATATAAGGCCTCAAATGGTGCCATCCCGATGCTAGAGTGGTAACTATTATTTTAAGCAAACTCAATGAGTGCAAGATGCTCATTGCAACACCTTTGAATTCCAACACAGAAGCTCTAAGCATATCCTCAAGGGTTTGGATGGTGCTTTCGACTTGAATATTCATTTGAGGGTGAAATGCCATGCTAAGCTTTGACTTTAGTAACAAGGCCTCTTTGGAAAGATCTCCAAAAGTGAAAGCTAAACCATGCACCATGGTAAAAAATAATAGACAATGGAACCCCATGAAATCTAACCAACTCATGAATATACAATTTAGCATAATTTTGGCAGCATAAGTTGTTTTAACTGCTAGGAAATGAGTCAATTTCGTCATTCTATCAACAATAACCCAAATGGGGTCAAAATGCTTTAGTTGTCATGACCCAAAATCAGATTACAACTAGAAAGAACAAGGTCAAGTAAACCAACTGCAACCTTTGAAATAAAATTCTAAGGCCTGTAGACATGAGTATAAGAGCATCTAAAGTAGTACAAAGGAGTGATACAACTGTCTCAAATGAAAATACAAAGCTACCTCAATAATACTCGATATAAGGTCAAAAGGAGACAATAAAGAAAATCTCCAAGATCTACAGCGACTCGAAGTTTGAGCCTTATCTATAAGATCTGTGTAGATGGAGAATATCCCAACTAGAATGAATCAATTACCTTGTATGAATCCCAGTGCTTGATCTGCAGGGAAGAAATATAGTAAGGTGAGTACGGTAAAATGTACCCAATAGGTTCAACTGACTGTGTAAGAGAATTCAAGTGAGCATCTAGTAATGAAGAACCCTAATGCCTTCAACAAAGGGGGTTAATACACACATAATATATATATATATATATGTACACAAACACACATACAGACACACATACATATAAGAGAACAATATAAGGATACATTAATAATCAGAAAATCAACACATAGGTAAGCAAGAATACGACCATGGGGTTCCATCGAACTATAAGCTGAATTGATTAACCTTGTCACCTCAGCATGAAAAAGGGTATTATAATACCTCAATCTTGCCACCTCAGTGTGGTCAAGAGTGTAGTCTTTCCATCTCAACATGGTCAAGAGTGTAGTTTTGCTATCTCAGTGTAGTCAAGGATAATGACTTTCCACCTCAGCATGGTCAAGGGTGCCTCAATACCCCAGCCTTGCCACCTTAGATGTTTAAGAAGGTGGTAGAAATATAACAGATATGAAAACATGCCATTGCCATGGATCAATAGATATATTAGTTATAAATAATGAGATAATCAAAGAATAATTTCTCATGGAACCAAAAGGGGAAAAGAAAATGTGCCAAGTGTCCCCAATGCTACTGCAAATCCTTACATAATTATGGAGTAAAATCAAGTTCCACAATCGGTATCACACTTTATCATAACATCTCATACAGTCGTAACAATGTCAATGATCAAGTACGCTAACAATACCAACTTTGTAATAGCATCTCTCCCTGTAAAAGTCACAACACAACCCCAATACACTCGATTCACCACTAATGATTCACCTACCAGGGTGGAAACACAAGTAAGCTTGGAAAGGGGTCCATACATAATATTAATATCCAAAGCAAGATAAGCCGACACAATAAAATAAATAGGGCTTGGAAAGAATAAACTAAGTAAAATGGTGGCACACTAGAACCATACTTGGAATATCTATAAAGGGGCCTCCACGGGATCCACCTCTCACAATACTATGACCTCCTCTAGTATCGCCCTTCATGCCCTAAGAGGTATCTCTAGCTACTGGTATCAGGGCTGGATTAGCTAGATTAGATCTTGAAGCCTAGGTGAAAAATACTCGATAGGGACAATGCCTGGCCATATGTCCATCCTCATCACAAACATAACAATGTGCTCCTGCCACTAAGATGGTTGTACTAAAGAGCTACCATGGCCTGTTTGAATACGCCCAGATCGATCGCCACTCTTAGATTCTAGAATGGCTGCATGAACTATCTAGCCCTAATGGGCCTGCCTCTACGGCACTCTTCCTCATGGCGAGGGTCCACTAAGCTAGCCATGCTAATAGAATCTCTTCCCACCAACCCTGTCTATCTTGTCTGATACGCTCTATCAAGCGGGCGTGATGCGTTATATTCTGAAATAAGCCTCCTACCAGAACCAAAAAAGCTATAGCCTCTGTCACAGCCCAACCCTGGGGCCATGACTCGTGCTGGTTAGGCACTTAAACCCATATTAAATCGCAAAACCACAACTTAAAGTCTAAGAATTCTACCAAAACTTTGGCAGAGTTTCCTCTGTTTTATTAACTAACTGCACCTGCACAGAAACTCCAGCAGTGACCCAAACGACAATTCAAATACATATATATAAATCATCCATATACACATATACATCAATGCGGGCCGACAAGGTCTCCGCTGCGGTCCTGCCGCCTAATGATCATGTCATACATAGAATAATGCGGTCTCGCCACCTGATCAAGTATCAAATACATATAATATACCATGTCCTCAAGTATGTCTCACATACCCACAACCCACTAGTATCCATAGACCTCTAGACAGATACGCTGGACAGTACGTGCATATACATAACACAATCACAGAACATGCGAACATGAGAAGCTACCAATAGCTGGCTTCTGAAACAAAGAGGGGCACTATAGCTGAAACTGGAGATCCTAAACAAGGGGGTCTCGCACCTGCTCGTCGGTATCTGCGGGTATGAAACGCAGCCCCCAAGAGAAGGGGGTCAGTACGAAATATGTACCAAGTATGTAAAATAAGAAGTACACAATATAGCTAGAACTCATAAGCCAAAGGAAAAGGTCAACTCACTGCGACATTGATTATTAACTTTGAATGTGATTTATTATGAGGTGGGGAAAAAAACACCCAAAAAGGTGGCCATCATAGGTGCTTGCAGATTATGTTTTGATTGCAGTAGAAATCTCTCAGCATTAGAAGCATCCACACTCCTGGAATGAAAGGTGACTATTCGTAGTTATCTTATGATGGACCTCACATTATGTGGGTTGTCACATGTTTCAAGACGATGGCTGTCAGTTTAGTTGAAATTCTCTCTTTTCATGTATTTCGGCTGAGAATGTCAAGGTCAAGAAGCTGGGAAGTACTAATAGGTGATGTAATGACTTGGCTATCAGTAGCACTAACCAACATCAACTTACTTCTAGTCCTAATGATCAATCAGCATGGTCATCCCTCTAATGCGTAACATATAGACACAGATAATTCTTCCAATCAAGGAAATATGAGTGTCAATATATCATTGGTGCAAAAAGGATTCATCAAGGGGTGAGTGATGCAAATATGTTTCAGCAGGCGTGATTGAATCGC
>JAOTQJ010199965.1:0-14517 GCA_025642045.1 Solanum sejunctum | reverse complement strand
ATTTTAGTTTCTTTATCCTGATAGTGTCCTTGCTACATTACAGAAGTTGCCTTCACGAAGAGATTCGCTACCAAGATTGGCCCCGTCTAATGGTGAATTCCATGCGGCCTTTGCTACACTTGCACATGCACTAACTTCTTAGACTAGGCAGGCTAATCTTCCTCGCTGTGATCCCACTTAAGCTTCTAGAGTGAGAGATTTCACTCGGATGAATCCTTCAAAGTTCTATTTGTCAAAGACAAATAAGAGTTCTCAAGAGTTCATTGATGAGATCACTAAGGTGTGGTGTGACTTCTAGGGACAAGGCTGAATTGGTTGTATATTAGTTTAAAGATATGGCTCAAGTGTGGTACACTCAATGGTTGATAGAGATGGTCTGTGGTACTGTTGTTAATTAGGAAGAGTTTAAGTTTGCATTTCTGGTTCATTTCTTCCCACTTAAACTTAAAGAAGCTAAGATGATATAATTTATCAACCTCAAATAGGGTGGTAAGAGTATGAGGAACTATGCCCTCAAGTTCACAAAGCTCTCTAAGTATGCTCCTATGCTTGTGGCTTACCCCAGTGCAAAAATGCATAAGTTTATTTCTAGTGTCTCTGATTTGGTTGTGTAGGAATATCATACGACCATGCTTATTTTTGATATGGACATCTCTAGACTCATGATATATGCGGAACAGACCAAGGGAGAAAACCTCAAAGTGAAGAGGTTGAATGAACCTAAGAGGGTTGTTATGATAGTAGGTTCTCCAACTCCAAAAGTGGTGGTGGTTATGGTCGCTTCCAAATAGGGTCAACATTCTAATGCAAGGTTTGATAATGCTACAGTGCCTCCTCCGAAGGCACAGATTAAAGGTGGATCATTGACTCCTAGATGTGATAAGTATGGAAAAGCTCACCTTGGGAAGTGGTTATGGGCTTCAGGTGCTTACTTTTGGTATGGAGGGACTGGTCACAAGCTTGCTAATTGCCTAAAAAAAACCAAAGAAACATCAAATAGTTCAAGGTAATCAAGTTCAACCAAGAGATCCACAAGGTGGTGCCCCCAGAAATAACAGGTTCTATGTTTTGCATGCTCGACATGAAGTGGAGGAAGCTCTAAATGTTATGACCAGTATGTTGAAAGTCTTTGATTTTAATAGTTATGCATTGCTTGATTCGGGTGCCAATTTATCTTTTATTGCTGGCTATTAAGTTTGGTTTGACTCGTAAAATCTTGAAAGAGCCTTTTTCAGTCTATACTCTCATAGGTGAATCTATTATTTAGGGTCTATTGGGGTTGTCTTGTCTCTATTTTGCATAAAGTATTCCATATGATCTTGTGGAACTTGAGATGTTTGATTGGTTGCATTCTTCATACGTCTCTATAAATTATAAAACTCAAAAAGTCAAGTTCTAATTTTCAGATGAGCCCATTCTTAAATGAAGGGTAGTGACTTCGTTATCAAAGGTTAATTTATTTGTCAACTTAAGGTCCGAAAGATGATTTTCAAGGGATGTATTTATCATTGTGTGAGAGTTAAGGATATGGAATCTGAGTCTCCTACTATTGAATCTATTTTGGTGGTGAATAAGTTTCGGTGGTGTTATTTGTAAGAAAGAAAGATGGGTCTCTTTGAATGTGCATTGATTATAGGAAATTGAATAAGGTAACCATAAAGAATAAGTATCCATTGTCAAGGATTGATGACTTGTCTGATCAACTTCAAAGGGCCATCGAATTCCCAATGATTAACCTTCATTCCAGTTATCATTCCCAATATGGCTTTTCAAACTAGGTGTTCACATTTTGAATTTGTGGTGATGTTGTTTAGTTTGACAAATATGCTAGTTGTGTTTATGGATCTTATGAATCAGGTATTCAAGCCATTCCTTGAAATTTTTGTGGTTGTCTTTATCTATGATATCCTAATTTATTCCCGAAGTGAGTAGGAGCATATAGTTCATTTGAGGTTGATTATTCAGACTTTGAGGGAGAAGCAAATGTATACCATGTTTAGCAAATATGAGTTTTGGTTGGTGAAGTAGCTTTTCTTGGTCATATGATATCCGATGATGATATTAAGATTGATCTGAAGAAGACTGAGGCGGTAAAGAATTAGCCTAGACCATTGACTCCTTCAGATATTTTGATACTTTCTTCAGTTGGCTTGTTATTACAGAAGGTTTGTTAAAGCTTTCGCATCTATTGCATCTCCATTGACAAAGTTGACCCAAAAGAATGCCAAGTTTATATGGCTGGATGAATGTGAAAAGAGTTTTTAGACTTTGAAAGAAGGGCTTACCTCGGCTCCTGTTCTGACTCTACCCGATGGATTTGATGGGTTTGTGGTGTATTGTGATTCTTCTTAGATTGGGTAAGTTTGTGTGCTTATACAACATGATAAGGTAATAGATTATGCATCAAGGCAATTGAAGGCACATGAGTATAAACTAATGATCTTGAGCTAGCGGCGATGGCATTTTCTTTGAACATTTGGAGACATTATTTGTATGGAGTTCATGCTGATGTTTCATTGATCATAAGAGTTTGCAACATGTGTTCACTCAATTAGATCATAACTTGAGGCGAATGAGATGGTTTGAACTCCTTAAGGACTATGATATGAGTGTGTAATGTCATCTCAATAAGGCAAATGTGGTAGCCGATGCTTTTAGTAGGCTATTTATGAAAAGTGTGACTCATGTTAAGGAAGAGAAGAAGGAGTTGGCAAAGGATGTTCACCATTTCACTAGGTTGGGTGTTAGGTTGGCCAACTCTAATGATGGTGGTATTCATGTTTAGAATGCAGTTGAATCTTCTATGGTTGTTGATGTCAAGCCTAAGCAAGATCTAGATCCATGATTAGTTGAGTTTAAAAAATTGATTGCCAAAAAGAAGATTGAGGTTTTCTCTCAAGGTGGAGATGGTATGCTTTGGTATCAAGATCAGTTGTGTGTTCAGGATGTTGATGATCTTAGGAGGGCGATCATAAGTAAAGACATTAAATCTCATTATTCTATTCATCGAGATCTACTTAGAAATATTGAGATTTGAGGAAAGTGTATTAGTGGCATGGTATGAAGAAAGATATAGCCATGTTTGTATTTAAATACCGTAATTGTCAATAAGTAAAGATAGATCACCAAAGGCCCAATGGTTTGAATCAAGATATTAAAATTCCTACTTGGAAGTAGGAAGATGTGAACATGGATTTTGTGGTAAGTTTGCCTTGGATCCTAAGGAAATTTGACACAATATGGGTTATTGTTGATCGGATAAAAAATCAACCCATTTCAGACAAGTTGACTACCTTTGGTGGCAAGGATTATGCAAGGTTATACACCCAAGAGTTGGTGAGGTTGCATGGTGTGCCTAGGTCTATCATATCTAATCGTGGCACCCAATTTACTTCTTACTTTTGGAGATTATTTCACAGAGACTTGCTACTAAGGTGAAGTTGAGTACTGCTTTTCATCCTCAAACTGATAGACAAGCTGAGAGGATAATTCAAACTTTGGAGGACATGTTGAGGACTTATACGTTGGAATTCAAGGGTAATTGGGATTATCATCTATCATTCATTGAGTTTGCTTATAATAATAGCTTTCATGCTAGCATTGGTATGGCACTGTTTGAGGCTTTGTATGGTAGGAGATACTATCCGATAGGGTGGTTTGAGTTGGGAGATATGGCTTTGATTGGCTCAAATTTTGTATTGGAGTCTATAGCGAAAGTGAAGTTGATTAGGGAGAGGTTGACGAGGGCTCAAAGTCTCCAAAAGTCTTATTCGGATGTTAGGAAGAGAGATCTTGAGTATTATGTTGGTGATTGGATGTATGTAAGGATCTTACCGATGAAGGATGTGACGCATTTTGGTAAGAAGGGCCAAGTCCCCAGTATATAGGTCCTTATGAGATTATTGATCAAATTGGGAATGCGGCTTATAGATTGGATCTGCCTTCTGATTTGAGCTTTATTCACCAAGTTTTCCATGTGTCTATGCTGAGGAAATTGGTTGGTGATTCTAGTATTATTCTGCCTTTGGAAAGTATTGAGCATGTATAGAATTTGTCTTATGAGGAAGTTTCGATTGAGATTTTGGATAGGCAAGTACTTAGCAATAAGGATGTGGTTTCAGTTAAGGTGCTTTGGAGAAATCAACATGTGGAGAGTACTACATGGGAGGGGAGTTGGACATCATGAAACCATCTTTTCCAATCTACTCAAGCTTAAGGTATTAAGTTTTTTCTATTCCAAGTGGTTCTAATTCTTTCACTATTGCTTTTCACGGCATGACATGGATACATGTGTACGATTAATATTTTTAGGATGTCTTAATGATATGAATATGTTTTTATATGAGTTTTAATGACTTTATGATTTTCAAGTGATGAAATATGCATTGTATCTAATATTTTGATGTTTCATGTTCTAAATCAAGCCTTAAAAGCCTTATTCTAGCACATTCAAGGATGAATGTTCCCAAGGACTAGATGATGTATGGACTCGAACTTTCTATGACCTTAATGAAGCATGGAAATTTGATTATGGGAAGTCTATTTGACAAAGGAGACATTTCAGGGAAGCCTGCATGGGCTACGTGAAGGTATACAAACTGTTTAGAGGTTCCTTGAGGTGGTCATTGGCCTTGTGCGTAGAATGTTGGCTTTATTTTGGAGTTTATGACCAATTCATACAACACATGAACCCTACACGGTCTGTGTTAGGCTTCATGGTCTATGTGTTGTGCTGTGTAGAGGACTTTGGCCTTGAAAATCCACATTTTTCCCAAGGCACTTTACACATGCACCTCTCACAGAGCATATAGCTTTCAAGGTTCGTGAGGCCTTTCGTATGGGCATCAAAGTGGAAATTTTCTATGTATTTTGGATCACTATCTCAAAACTTTGTCAACGATGAATTTTCTTCGTGAAGCTTCACAGAAGGCCACACGATTTGTGTGACCTCTCATAGGCTGTGAAGCCGACTTTATGGGTGTTAACGTTCAACTTTCTTCTATGTATGGAATCGTCATCTTAGACCTTCATCAGTTGAAATTTTTCTATATGTCGGATCATGGAAGGCAACACAGACCGTATACCTTGGTACGGGTGACCTCTGGCAACATTTTCTCTGCATGATTCATTAATGGTGTTTTTGTTATTATGGCTTTTCTAAGAGTCTTTTGAGACTTTCTATGCTATGTAAAGACATTCAAATGATGTAAACTCCATTTCCCTCATTCAAAATTCACTCTTACACTTATAATTATTTCAATTAACTCTTAACAACTTCTCTCAAAGACTCTAGTGGAGAATTAACTTTGGATTCTAGGAAAGACTACAATCTTTATCAAATTCTTCATATTTTTTCTTTATTCATGTTTCTTCTTGGTCAACTTAGGTATGTGGTTTTGATTCATGGTCTCTTTCAGCCATGAAGACCCAAACTCTTTTCAATTGATTTTCATGAAATTAAGCTTACTTTAGATATTGTTTTTTAAAATTATTGTTTATTTAATTCAATTAATATATAGGCTATGTTTTATTATTGATTTTAAAGTGCTTTAATACCTAATATGATGAATCACATTGAAGTTATAAAGATATGAATGTGCGTGTCACCTTTAAAGTTTGATTTGAGCACGGGTAATCTATTTTGTGATTTAAATGTTAACTAACTATTAATTTACTTGAATTTCATACATTGTTGATTTGAAATTGAATCTCCAATGCCCATGCTATTCTCATCTCATTTATGGCACATGCATACATGACTATGGCTTTCATGAAGATTATGATGTGGGCTAAGTCGCAATTATGATGATTATTATGTTTTACATTAAAGTATGAGTATGACAAGAATGTTATCACATAAATGTCTATGATAGCTCATTGATCAAATGTTGGGTGTTTTACACCATATGCTTATGTATAAATAAGCATATAATTTTGATAGGAGGCAAGTTGGCTATTCCCAAGAGTCCATACTCCTTTCTCAGATTATGTTTAAAATTAAAGTATGTGTATGATAAGAATGTGATCACATAAATGTCTATTATTATGGCTTTTTGATCAAATGATGGTTGTTTTACACCAAATTGTTATGTATGAATGGGCATAGAATTGAGATTGGAGGCAGGGTGGACTATCCCCAAGGGTCCATACTCCTTTCTCATATCTAAGTGCTTAAATGAGCTATTCCTATGCATGAAAGTATGACATGAAGTATGATTTGGCTTTTTACCCCAAGTATGCATGATTATGAAGTATGTCTGGCTTTTAAGCTTAGGAATCCATGATTATGAAATGTTATTTGGCCTTTAAGCCTAAGTACGCATGTAAATGATTTGAAAAACTATGCCTCTTTTTTAGCACTTATATGTATATGTAGTTTTGTGGGATGATGACCTAGCACCAATTGGATTGGAGGAACAATGGGCTCTCCCCAAGGATCTATACTCCTTTCTCTTGAACTATGTGCCTAACATAGGATTATGTTTATGCCCCTTTGGGGAATAATGATGATAAATGTTAATGGATGTACCGTTGGCAAGTAGGTCACATCTTTATCCATTGTAGGGAAGATGATGGAGTTCAAAGATATAGCTCACTTGGTCTTATGTCAGTTACGATTCCATCCCAGTTATATATGAATTATTTTCACATGCATGCATCATGCATCTTATGCCATATTGATATACTATTCTCTTATTTTAAGATTCTTTCTATACATGTGCCCTTGTCATCTAACAATGAGTGCAGGTTTTATGATTTCATGTGCATTGTCTGCCCGCATACTTAGTACATTTAAATGTACTAATGCATACTTTTTGCCTAAATGATTTAACCATGTTGGGATCGAAAATTATCTTCATGTACTGTTCAATGGCTAGACCTGATTTAAGATACTTGTTATGGTGAATTCTATCTTCCAAGGACAAACCACCATTCCTCCACTTTTGCTGTTTTGTTTATATTTTTTACATTGAGGGTTAGCTCGAGATATATCTTGGCCCCAACTATCTTATGATTAGAGTTGTTGTTAGACATCGTGCAAACTTTTATTCGGATATATGCTATGTATTATGCTCGGAGCTTATGAATATGGTACTCCATTTGATATGGTTATGAAGGATTGAATATGATTATTATGATATGTGGTTATGTTATAGTGTGGAAATGTGGATGATCCCAAATCCTTCATTGCCCCCATAGTGTGAGTCATGTTTACCCGCCTTTTAGTCATTATGTTCAATGAGTTATGTGAATCCATATTAATTCCTATCCCCATGACATCCCCAAAGCGTGAGTCCTTCTTTTAAGTCCCTTAGAACTATTTATTTACTATTTTGTACGTGTTTTTCGAATCGATGATATATGACTGGATGCTATGAGGCTTGTTTACTCTTGGGTTTCCATTCAGCATTTCACTCATATACCCTAGGTCCGAGTCGTGACATTCACCATACCCTGCACCATTGGATATGTTGAATTTGAAAAGGCATTATGTGATTTAGGTGATAATATCAATTTAATGCCTCTTGTAGTGTTTAAGAACTTAGGCTTTGGATCCTTACTCTAACTATGTGCCATTGTTGATGGTTGATAGTACTATGAAAAAAGTCAGTGGGGGAGATTATATTGCATTCTTATCAAAGTGGAAAATTCATATTCCCCGTAGACTTTGATATCTTGGATTAAGAACTCCATTTCAAAGTCCTAATCATCTTGGGAAGGCCCTTCCTAGCCACTAGGCAAGCACTAGTGGATATAGCATTAGGACAACTCAAATTCTGATTGAATGATGAAGAAGTCATTTTTAGTATATGTCGGTCTATGAAGAGGCCCGATGATTTGAAGATGGAAGTTTGGGCCCTTGGTGAAGTCTGAGTAACCAAGTTGTCCAAGTCATGCCGCGACAATAATCAGATGCTATTTGGGAGGCAACCCAAGATATATAATATAACAATAGTGTTTTATTGATAGCTTTTTTAGACTTGTAGGTAGTTAAATTTTGTCATTTAGGTTATAATTTTTGAATTTTGAGGATTGTTGCCGTATAGGGTGAATATATTTGTTCTATGAAAGTTATGTAAGACAAGGCTAAGTCAGCAAATCAGGGCTGAAAAGAGACAAAAGGTGGTTCTATGACCAGTTCTATGATCAATGGTTGACACTAGGACTCATACATTGACTCGTAGAAAACTTTCAATAAGTAAATATTTGTGCACTCTAGCATGAGCCAACTTTATGCCTTGTAGGTAATACAAATTGTCGTGCATGGGGCTTGTGCACCCCAGGTAAGATTCCTAAAACTGTTTAAGTGTTGGGGGCTTCTATGACCCAATCAATAAGCCATATGTCCCAAATTAGGGTTCTGATACACTACAAAATCATGTTCAATGGATTGTGGAATCTCCCAAGGCCCATATTTGAGGTTTCGCAGGGACTAAACCTAATTTTGACCTGACCTGATCAATGTTATAAAAGAGGGTTAAAATAATTTAGCCCTCAATAATAGCCTAAATTTACCAAATTACCCTAAGACATCCTTCTCTTTGACCATCATCCGACCAACCCCCGTACTTTTCGACAACTATCTGGCGTGCTCCAACCATCTAGGGTTTCACCTATCTTGGTCGACTCCTTCAATTTCTCCACTTTTTATCAAAATTTGGTATGTTCTTAACTTCAATTTTTATGTATCATTGGAATTTATATCATTAGGTTGGATTGTTATTTGGTATGTATTTTGAGGTTTAAGTGCATAAAGTTTGTGTGGGCCTATTCATGAGAAATAATACTTGCTTGAAACTAATTGAGAAGTCCCCTTCAAATTAAACCTTGTATATGGTGGAAATTGTATTTAAAGTGTTTATTGAAATTTTCCATGATGTGCTTTATGTAGTTTCTTGAAATCACCCAGTTGCATATCATTGAAAGTAAATTGAACTATTTGTTCGAAAAATGGCATGCGATGGTATATATGTGAATGATATCACAAATTTTAATTGTCAAATGGTGGTTGGAATTTTATGTGAATGATCAAATTAATATTTGATGGGGTGGTTTAGAATTCACATATGTGGGATGTTGGGTAACTTGGTGAAATTGTTTGAGTGCTTAAAATTGTTGCTTTGATGCTAGTGATCATTGCTTTAACTCGTTGATGAGTTTGTAATGGAACCCATTTGGTGGATTTGGGAAAACCCAAGTTACTGTATTTCTATAGCACGAGGGTCTTCTATGGCCAGTGGATTGATCCATGAGCCATTGTTTCCCCTCGTGAGTAAAATCAGTAACTTGAGAATTTCTGAAATACCAATAGGTGACACCATTTACAGGCTATAGTTTAGACTACAGGTCTGATGTGTTGCCAAAATATAACACTTTTGATGCTTAAAACATGAAATTTTGTATATTCTCAATGCGATGTTATTTGGTTTTATGTGTTTTTGTGTTTATATTTGCAAGATTATGGGTTGTCCATGATTTTAGGAACAATTGCAGAAGTTGCTGGTTTTTGATGTTATACGAGACCCTCTACAGGTCATAGATTATTCTACGGGCTGTACGGATGTCTCCTAAAGATTTTTAGTGAGGAGATATTTTCTAAAGTTTATTCTACAAATATGCAGGTGAGTCCTACAGGAGTTTATGAGTCATAGAAGATATTTGTGCCCTGAGGATCAAAGACTTGGATTTGTAGGAATGTTATCAGACGAAAACCCCTTTATAGGTCGTAAACCACTTTACGAGTTGTAGAGGGGTGTCATAGAGTTGAAGTAAAAAATTCTAGCAGCTGAGTCCGAGACCCTAATTACGAGCCTTAGAAATTAATAAGGGTCGTAAAGTAACTTTCGTATGGCGTGCCGACTAGTTCTCCTATTTTCTTTAGGACTTGAATTGTAATTATTATAAATATGTTTTAGGTTATTTTTCATCAGCTTTGCTTAGTACTCAGAGAACTCAATATTTAAAGAGAGAAAATTGTAAGATCATATTAGATAGTCTTTGAGAACACTTGTAGTTTAGTTCATTGTTTATGCTTGTGATTTTCATTGAAGTTGGATTGCTTATTGTGAGATCTATTAGCTAAGTGTTAAATTATATCTTCTCAATTCATAATTGTTGCATCTACACATACCATGAGTAGCTAAATCCACAACTAGGGTTTTGGAAACCATGAAAAACTAAGAAGGTAAAATCAGATAATTCATAATCATTGAAAGGTTTATATGCATGTATTAATTAATTCTCTTTGCTTTGCAAGTTTTCTAGTAGTGGCAAACATTAGAACCATCCCAGTGTTACTAACTGGACCAAGGTAGTGACAAATAGAAAAAGAGATTAATTAACATGTTTTGATTCATGTGGTCTCGTCTAATCAACCAAACTGGGCCAAGGAGAGGTTGTGTCGGGGGATAATAGGTGAAGGTCAGTAATCCACACTATGGAGATGGGAAATTTTACATAGGGAAATTCATCTCTCACCTTTGACCAAAGGGATTGGTGAATATAAATTACAACCCTGCATGCTATACACTAGAAAAGAATTAGGTCATCCGATGATACCGAGTTGGAGAATCATAGCGAACATAATATCCTAATTCCTCTCCTTTATTGACTTGTCTCGTCTGATAGTTTTATTTTCTCATTGATTATTGCAACCCCCACTTTGGGTAATTAAGTTGGTCAATTATTCGGTTTACATATTGGTGAATTCTCTTGAGTAGTAAGTATTACCTATGGGTTCGATCCTGACCTTGGTTAGGTTATATATCTTGATAACGACTGCTTTATCCTCTAAAAAGGTGGTATAACTTGGGTGATGTCAAGATTTTAGCGCCATTGCCAGGCAATATGACCTGACTTGGTGAATCGATTAGTAATTCTAGTGTTAATCCTTAGTTCTCTTATCTTACTTTAATTTGTTATTTTTATTCTTTTTCAAGGTATTGGTGTAGTGTACGCCTAGCACTCAGATTCAAAGCAATCCCTTAATTCCATTTGATCAAGAGATCCATAGAACATTAAGAAGAATGGCTCAAGACAATGTAAAAAACAAGGGTAATGCACTTCCGAACAAGAATAATAATAAGTATGCTGAGAATGAGAGTCCACCTCCTTTGGAGGACATTGCTCCACTGGCTTAGGATTTCAATGCCAATGATTACTAGCAGAATCAGTACGGGTTGAATGCTATGGCTACAAAGATGAATTGAGCTGTTGTGTTTCCACCACTATTGACTGACATAAAGTTGACAATCTCGAGTGTATTACTTTAGATGTTGCAAAATCATGGGCTATTTGTGGGCTTACCATCGAGGGATCCTTAAATCCACCTACACACTGTCGCATTCATCTATAAGAGCTTGATAGGAATAGAAACTTTGTATATAGACACTGTGGGACTTCGACCCTTCCCATTGTCTCTTACGAGCAATGCTGTATTATGGCTATCTGAGCTCCCATAGAGTTCGATCACCAGTTGGGTAGAATTACAGAGAGCCTTCGTAGAAAGGTACTTCCTTAAACTGAAGAAGCTCAAATTGGAGGACCAAATCAACAACTTAGCACAACTTCCTAGTGATTCAATCCTTGCCACATGGGAGCAATTAAATATATGCTTGAAGAGTGCATTGGACCATAAAATTGTAGAGAATGTCTTAGTATGTATCGAGCTCTGCATGCAAATATTCAAGGATGTGTGGATACTCTCTTGGGAGGTTTTTTAACTGGATATGGTGGTGAATGTGAGCCATGTGTAGGAGCCCATGAATAGGCATCTAACAAGCCGTGCAGGCACAACTAGTATGAGCTCTGACTAAGCAAAAATAAATGCAGAGATCCTTAGGATACTTTCTCAAAACTAAGCAAAATCTGGAGATGCTAATGAAGCAAACAAAAGAGATAACTAAGCCAGAGGAAATTCAGGAAAGCAACCACACCAAGTATAGCGGCTATAGGGATGGAAATATGAGGAGTTGCTACGTGTCCCCCCATAATAGCGATGTGGGGAATAGGAATCTCAGAATCGACAAGATGCTTAACTAGTTGCTAAGAGTGATGACGTACAAGATGAGACTTTGTGAGAACTTGAGTTCGACAAAGTCGAATAACACTGTTGAAATCAAAGAGCTTAATCAATAGTTCAGACATGTATTAGCCTAACTGGACCAGATTAAAAAAAGCATTTCGACTAATGCTATAACTTTGGACCTGCAGGACGATGAGGGAGAACAAGAGCTTGAAAAAGTTAGAGTACTCAAGAAATCTATGTCATGCCACGACAATAAACCAGATATTGCTTTGGAGGCAACCCAAGGTAGAGACTGTCGCTTAGGAACCCAGGTATGCTTTTTGACTCCTTATGTGTTATTTTATTTTAATCTTGTTCATTGGGGACAATGCACATTCTTTTTGATGAGGTGTGGATAGTTATGGGCCTTAGTGAAGTCTGAGTAGCTTGGGTCTATAGCTACCCCAATTTTTGACCTTAGTGAAGTCAGAGTAACTTGGGCCTTTAACTACCCCAATTTTTCATCTCGGGGGTTCCATACCTATGTTTGTCTTCCCCGTGGATATTTAGTTTTTGTTGAGCCAGGATGTTTAGGATGTTTAGATAATATTTGTAGTATATAGTACCAACATTTGTCACATATAGCATATTTTTGTGTTTTGTTTGAAAAATGATACCCACCAAAAATTTTGATTAGTAGTTAGATAGCAACCATGCATGTTTAAGTGTGTGACAATATATGTTCTAATAAGTGAGGGTATATTGAGATAAAAAGTATGATCTGAGAATCTTTTGTTGATAATGTATGTAGTTCCATGTGAGTGTGAGCATAATTTGCTAGATTCATGTATTTTGTGCTAATTCAAAACTTGCCCTGTTACTCTAAATAAGATTGTAGATTATATATTAGGAAAAGATCTTAGGCCATTGTTATTAACTAGTCCACATAGCCTAAAATGACCAACCAAAACTGATATAATCCCTTGTTCCTTATATTTGAGCCTAACTGTACCTATTCTTTGAAAATACATAATTAACCTAGCCTTGTTAGTTGTGAAATCTTAAAATTGGCCCTAGTCCTTTCTTGAACATTATGCACCTTGACTGAGGCAAAACGTCTAAGTTGAGGGTGACTACCAGAAGTTACTTTGGTTCGGGGGACAAATATTATGTACCTCAACACAGCTTGAAAGGCTAAGTTAAGGGTGGTTGGTGTATGGGTGAAACAAAAGAAATAAGGCGGTGAGTTAGTGATACAAAGAAAAAAGGAAAAATCATTTACTGGGTGCAAGACAAATAAATGATGCCTTAGTTGTAAGCTAAGAGGCAAAATAAGGTGTAGATACAAAGCAAAAAGCTGAAAAATGGAAAAACAAAAGCACCTAGAAAAGCTTAAAATAGGAAAATGGAGAAATAAGGAGAAAACAACAGATTTGGTTGGAAAGTGTAGAAAAATATAGTGTCAAGGAGGGCCTTTAGTCACTATTTTTCCATAATATCATACCAAAGCCCCTTGAGCCTGAGTTATAAGCCTAGAAAGTCCTAAAGTGATCTTAGTCAAGTTGGTTGAATGTCTTAGTCATGAGTATAGGGGCAAGCCTATGATATTAGACATTATGCATGAATGTCTTTTGTTAGAGTATGTGATTTTGCATAGTCCCAAAGTTAAACATGAAAACATCATTGAGTGTCAAATATGGGACTTCTCTCTATGAGGGCACTTGCAATGCATTGTGAATACTAGACTTGTTCAACGATTGTGGATTGTTCATACTACCTTGCTTATCATAGTTATGTTGTCACATGGGTGTTTGCATTGGTTTTCTAAATAACTATCTATCCTCCTTAAAAAGTTGGTGTGGGTATCTGAGTATGAGATTTATGTGATGTATGCCATTGGGTTGAAGTTTGTGTGTTACTCAATTATCTAGTTAGATTGAGTCTGTTGCTTGAGGACAAGAAACAATATCAAGTTGCGGGTGTTGATGTGCTACCAAAAATAACACTTTTGATGTTTAAAACTTGAAATTTTATGTGTTCTCAATCGATGTTAGTTTGTTTTTGGTGTTTTTTTATTTATGTTTTCAGGATTACAAGTTGACTATGATTTTAGAGAAAATTGCAGAAGTTGCTGGTTTTTGTTGTTATACGAGACCCTCTGTGGGTAGTAGATCATTCTACGGGCCATAGGGAGGTTTCCTGAAGATTTTAATTAATGGGCTATTTTCTGAAGTTTATTATACAAAAATACAGAGGAGTCATAGAGGAGTTTACAAGTCATAGAAGAGTATTCGTGTCTTGAGGATCAGAGACTTGGACTTGCAGGAATGTCATTATATGAAACCCCCTTACAGGTCGTAAACCTGTTAGGACCCGTAACTTAACTTAAACCCCAAAAGTCCTTAATTGGTTCGACCTAATAAAGTTTAGGACCGAATGCAACATTTCTTCTAAGTTTGGTCCTTAAGGATAATTTGAGGTGGGGTTAAGGTGTATGTGCAAGCTCTTGA